>JBAFWW010020154.1:25679-57517 GCA_036873685.1 Agapornis canus | reverse complement strand
GCATCCCTATAGGCCCTCTTCAGATACTGGAAGGCTGCTATGAGGTCTCCACACAGCTTTCCTCCTTGTCCACTAAAACTCACAATCTAACACAATTACTTAGGACATTATTTGTAATCTTTCTCTAAAGCTGTTAGTACTTCACGAGATTTGTCCTGCAAAATGTTTATCTAACCTTTGCCCACTGAATAATTAGAGATTACCAAATACATACTAAAACTTCCAATTGACTGCTTTGTGGGTGGCTTTCATATTTCTCTGGGCTTTCAGCCTTCTTTCTTACTGCTGAAGCCCTGGGAGGTGTACTTTCAGTAGCTCCTTCTTCCTCACCCCACACCCAATCCAGAATCCACAAGGCTGCTGGAAATCACATTAACCCCAACCAAACTGTTCACAAACTCATTCCTTCAGGATATTTGCCACTGAACAGAGAATTTTTTATGGAGCTGAACACATCTATAGCCATGCAGTAGGTCTTCTAGAACTCGCAGAGGTGAGGATGACCATCTCTGGTTTAATCTTAGTTTAAGCAGATCTACACATACAGATATTATTTGTCATCACTTCTGCCTTTTACAAACACTTCTGAACTATATTTTCAAGTTTTTGTTTTTTGTTTTTTTTTTTTACAAATGTATGCTACTTGATGCATTTTACCTTAGATTGGCTCAAGTTATGCACAAGTTAGGAAAACTGAAGAATAGCAAGGCAGTCTTCACCTGAAGGCCTAGCAAAACCCTGCCTCTTGCACAACTTGTGTCCTCCATGTCACCACAGAATCCTTGCTGATGTCAAGCAAGTCACAGAACAATCCATCTGTACTGTACAGGCCAGGTGGAAAGCCGGCACCACAAAGCAGGAGAGGGAAAGGTTTTTTCCAGGGACTCAGATGGCTCAAAGCCAGCAATAAAGCGCTGGCGTGCACCTGCAAACCTAAAAGTCAGAGAGAAAGTATCCATCACATTCACATGCACACCCATACTAACCCTTTCTTACAATACATTTATCAGATACATATACTTTGCAGTTAAACCATGACAGTTTGCAGACACCCAGATTTTCACTCTATTTCTCTTGGGTTTGGCTGAGGGATACTTACTATTTCCACTGAGCAACCACTGTCTGGTGTGACAGCCACCATAAGTGACAACAATTACTTTACATCCCTTTCCAAATCATTTATTACTGCCAAGCAAATATTACATATTTCAATACAGAAAGTTTTCCCATGGAAATTAATTTTTAAAACTCTCCCCATGAAAACCAAATTTTCAAAAAAAGAGCTGTTTCTGTGAGGTGTTCCTGCTCTAAGGAAGCTGTGCTTCTTTTGGGGTAATGTCATTGCCATCAACACAATGTCAACACCCTTATTTTCAAAAAAAAACCCCCGTCTGAATGTCTTGAAATCTTGCAAACAGTTACACTGGACCATCGATTCATATGCAAAACCAAGGAAAACCATGAGAAGAAAAATTTTTGTTGCAATTGGAATGGAGAAGCTACTACAGCAAGAATCTGCTGAGTGGTAATTACCCTTTTCATCAGAAATAAAACCTCCAGGAAATAAATAAATGTTGTTAAAGAAGCATTCACATGAGTTTATACATGTGAATGTATATGTTTATACATGTTTCTCTTTAGTTCTTTGTAGGCTCTCCTATCTACAGAATTCAACTTCAGGGGATAAGGGTAGAGGGTGATTGTTGTTTTTTGCTAAAAGAACATAAACTTTAATTTAGACTGTGCTAAGCTACCAAGATTGCAATGGCTTCTACACAAATCAGTGAAGTTATTCCAGATCCACGGAAAAATCAGTTTTCAGTCTGAAACAGAGACTGAGGTTTTAGGGCTGGCCAGATGAGCCTTTTGCGTGAATCACTGCATTTTTCAGACTTCCATTAAAGCTTGCAGGCATGTCTCAATTCTAGGTCTAGTATCAAAATGAATGGTAAACAGATAAGCTATAAAGTACTTTTTTTCTAAATAGTTGGAGGGATTTTTAGATTACATCATTGGAGAAATTAATATGAAAAAAGCAAGCAATGATCACTGAAGGATATCCCTTTAACTTTTAAGTTGAAGGAACAAGATCAACCTCAAAGCATCCTTGGCATGGTAGTCCTTCCCAGCATCCAGCAACTGATTCTATAAGAGTTTCCTGAGCTAGGAGATGAACCTGGTCCACTGTTGTTAATAACTGCTGGTGAACTCTCTTCCATGAACTGTCTAACCCATCTCATCCCTAACCCATGATTTTCAGCCTCCATAATAACATCACTAGACTATGAATTCCATCCAAAGGATCCTTTTATGTATGTCCTGTTTCATTTTACTTTTTACCCAAACATCTTCAGAGGATCACTGAATCAGATGCAGTTAAGACTATTAGCATTTTATCTAATACAGTGTTACATACTTAATATAGCAATATAAGCAGTGTAGCGTTATCTTCCCAAGGGACAACCCTATGTAATTAATATATATTATTTTAATTATCTTTGTATTTTCTCTATAAAAATACATCCATGCTACAACAGGGATTATAAAATAGGCAACATATTCCACAATTTTAACCCATTCTGCTATATTTCTTGCTATTTCAAGTTTTTGGTATGTTCAACATACAAGCATATTTCTGACTGCTCACATAGTATTCCTTAGACTTCCCTAATTTTGTACCTGATTCCTTATTTAACCATGGGAACAGCAAATTTCAGTTCCCATGACCACTCATACCATAAAACTCTTTCCATATTCTTTCCACAAAGGAGGAACAAGAGAGAAAAAATCAGGATCAAGTGGCACTCATGGTTAAAACACAGCTAGAGCCACCAAACATTATTACATTATTAACCTACTACATAAAATTCATATGCCAATATCATCACCCTTATGGAAAAGGGGTAATGTACATTTATATCCAATTCTTCAGACTGAAAAATTCAAGCAAGTTTTGCTCAGCATTTCAAAACACCTTGTAAATCACATTAGTACATCATAAAAAATAAATCATTAGTCATAGCACTGTATTTGTTCTCATTTGCTATAAAAAAAACATGAGAGAAGTAAAGCATGGCTCAGATATGCACTTACTTGTGTTTGATGAAAGTGTGTTACTGCCATGTTTGTCATGGGCTTGGAGGTGAGGATGTACCTCAAACTGCCACAGTCTACAAACGTACGTCCCCCAAATTCAAGGCAAAACTTCCTTTTGTTTTAAGCTCACAGAGATTTAGCACAGAGGCAAATCTTCCCCTATCCCCAGACTTGGCTTACCCCCTCCATTCAGACTGGCATTTCCTACTCTGCAGTAGTGGTTCAGGATCAGCTCCTAGATCAGGATGTGGTCCTTACTAAACACCTAAAGCTTCTCAACCTGATGCAATGCTTTGGAAATGACTTGCTAACCAGGGTTTGTTAAAATAAATTTTTAAAAACCCATGGGAAAAATTTAGGGTAGTGGCAAGCAAACATGTATCAACATCCATAAAAAAATCAAAGCATGAAGCTACTGAAATGCAGATAGCCTCCCCCAGAAAACAGGTCCTAGTCTCCAAGTTTGCATTCCTGTGACAAATGCACAAACAAAGCATCACTTGATGTTGCTAACCATAGTGTTTGAAGAAAGTGCCTCTTTCGCAGCATTTCCAGCCCAGCCTTTTTGTCTGTGGAGGTAGTCTAATATGTAAATATCCTTCCACAGTCTCTTCAGAATAAAAAGGAGGTCTTGGGAATTGAAATTCTAGTTATATTTATCATAACTTGATAAGAGTGGAGTGTGTTTATTTAAATACTCTACCATTATTTCTTCTTAACAACAGGCAGCTCTGAAGTGCAGTTATAAGTCTGTTTACGCCACACAGATATCAAATTGACTTGCTAATGGTAACTTTTATTCGGTATCCATGGGTTACTGTGTCATGTGATTTGACATCAAGTACAGACAGTGCTGATTAGTAGCATCCAGTTCTGTCCATCTCTGTGCATCACTGAACCATCTGGTCATTTATTCACTAATAAGCCCCTAATGGCCCAAATATTCACCGGCCTGTCATTGTGACATGGCATAAAATGCCTACATCTTTCAACTTGCTTTGACATGTTGCTTGTTTCACATCAAAACCCGTCATTTACAGGAAAAGAGCTCAGAGGGGTAAAAACTTGACCTAATCTGCAGTGTTAACACAAAGACAGAGGCTTTGTTATCCAGTAGCCTGACTGAAAGCATGTAAATGGGCATGAATTCATTTTGTACATTTTTCCATTCTCATTTTACAACATTCTTTAAGTTCGGTATCATTCCTAATATAGGTTTTTATGTGGGTTTTGCTGTGAAATCTCTTTTCTTTGTCGGTTAATATTCTTAGGAGTGCTTTAAAAGGAGCTGGGTTCTCAGAGATGTTTGTCAGTTTTCTATATGGAAAATGTGTGTCAACGGGAATATTACAAGCAGCTGCAGAAGTTTTCTAAACCCTTCGATTAAAAATTAATATGATTACTAATTTTACTTTGTGCTTTTTTTATCTTTGCCTAGATATCAGTAGGCATTGTAATACTTTCTGCACTAAAGGACAGGAGATGCATTAGCTATTTTCAGTGTACTATGTTAGATTTTGCAGCATCTTCCTAGACGAGAAAAATCTCATGGTATATTATTGCACACCAAAGTCGAACACATTATTTCCTAAGAATCAAGAATGCTTAGTAACTGAAAAATCTCTCTCTTCAGTCCCATCACATGAAATTGCTGGAGAAGAAAGAGGTCACAATCAATGCTTTAATTTTTTTTTCTTCCCCTTCTTAATCTTACTGGATATAGCCACAGTTAAAATAGTTTTAAAAAAGCAAACACCCATTAAACTAATTGCTGTTGAAATCTTGGTTAATACATCATTAAAATGTGATTAAAGCATGATGTAATTGATTGTAACTAGAACACTTAGGGTGGTTTTATGGCTCTGCAGTCATTGGTGTGATGGGACACATAATTCACCCAGTATGTTAGCTTCACTTGATGTGTGCCTCTATTGGCACACCAGCTTCTTGAAGCTAGCATACTCTGCTCAACAAAAACTTCCATTGTGTTGCCTTCTTGCTGTTATAGTGGTTGTAAGGTGATAGGTGTTCTAAATAACTGAAGTGTTTAAAATAATATTTTATTTTCTTTTTTTGTGGGTTGATACTATGTGTATCTTGCCAGTGGTTGTTCCTGTTAATGACATGAACAGCATCCAGGATAAATCCTCTGCTTGTGCATGCTAGTAAATTTTATCAGAGAATTCAGGTCAGCTAATGAATCAATTTGAATGTTGGCATCTTCATGCTGAGATTCAGTCAAGTTTAAATTTCATTTAAAATTAGTTAGTTTGCAATACTTACAGAGCCATAACCCAGTCTTAGGATACATACACAGAATTTGGAATATGCATTCAAATGTTTCTATTTTTTGATTATTCACTTTACCAATCCTTGCTACACAATGTTATTCTCAAGGGCATCAATAAACACATTCACTCCTGTCTTATAAGCCTGAGAATACCTTTTGCACTTACTCAGAGCCCTCAAACCTAGAGATGTGCTGGAAAACATTGTTTTGTGAAAAATGTTGAGGTTTCAAAACTAATCTCTGTTCAACATTAAAACAAAACCCAAGCAGAGCCAAGTCAAACAAGATATGAATTGATATCTTTCTAAACCCCTAAATGGGCATCTCCTTCATAATGTTGTTAATTCTTCTCGCTCCGAAGAAAAATCCCATCTGACACATGCAAAATCTTTTTGACAACATTTAATCAAAGTGGAAAATTGCTATAAAAAAAAAAAAACGCACCCAAAATCTGTTTTGATGACCTGTCATTTTCTGATAGAGAAAGTTTTATCAAAAGCACAAACTCTGATCAGTTTAGGGTATATTGCTGTTGTGCAAATAGGACTTAAAGGCACCAAAACACTAAATGGAGTTTCTCAGCCCTCTGTAGGATTTGTTCTTTGGTTCTGGGCATTCTCAGATCAGTATTTACAGTAATGTTTAAAACAGCCACTGAGTATGAGTGGCAGCTGGAGAGTGGTTCTTTTGCAGCTTATTAATGTTTTTCAGATTTTGAAAGTTAAATAAGTTCATATTAAGGGAAAAAATTTGTTGTAGCTATTGCAGTCATATTGACACTTCAGAAAAACTTTTATGATTTTAAAATATTTTTTTTTCAGGTACCGATCCTTTGAAATTCAGGTTTTTCAATTTTATTTGAAATTCAGCTGACATAAAAGTGATCACTTGAAATAAGTCAGAAAGAATTTTTTTATTTATTTATTTTTTAGTTAGATACATTATTGAAGTGAGCCATGTTGGTATTGGAAATAATTGTAATGTTAAAATAATGAATTGTAACCACTTCCATATTCCTGGCATCAGTGAAAGTGTTCCGTTTGTCTAACCTGCAATCTCAAAGAAATGCCATTTCTGTTCAGCATCTGATAAGCCTGGGCTCACCACCAGCTCTCATGGAATAGTGTTGGTGGAATGCGAAATGGAGAGAAGTGTTTCCTTCTGAGATCTAAGGCACAACTTCCTTGAAGAGTTACTCTGCTCTATCTGGAATGTTTCTTTTCAGGATTATACAGCAAAGTACATCTTAAATGCATGCTGAACACTGTGTTTTATCACCTACTTTTTATTACAAGATTTGCAGAAATCTTTAAACATAATCACGTTGTCAGTAGCAAGTATACAGATACAAATGGAACATTTTTTAAACTAAAACATCATGATTCATTTCAACAAGCATAAATGTGTCATGCAGCAACAGAGTTGTAGATTTTGGGTGGTAATATCTGGGATCATCATCTGGCCATATTTTGCATACAGAACACTTCTAAAAATTCCATCCTGTTTTTAACCCTATAAAAGCAAGATCACATTTCTAACACGACCAGTTAATAGCAGAAAGACAACTGTGCTCATGTTGTTAATGCATAGGTATTTCATTTACTGGGCCATGACTTCAGCTGTACCCCTTTGAATCAGAATTAGCAGAACACAGCACCATCTATTTTTGTAAAAACAAAACAAAACAAAACAGAAGACACAAACAGATTGTTAGGCCACTGTAAAACTTGAAAGCTATCCTTTTTCAGGAAATGGCTTTTTCAGTGGCTTGTCTTTTACACTTACCAGACATGAATTGTTGCATCCTCAAAGCAGCCATTTAAGAAGCCAGCTAATAAGTATTTTAAAAAAATCTTAGAAATCTTATTGACACCTTCTTATATATAACAATATTGCATTTATATAACACTATTTAACCAGAGATCATATACTCTTCAAAATGAGAATAAATATTATTCAAACATTTTAAACATGTAAAAGAATCACATCTGAACAGCCAACAAAGGGGATAAAAAATGTTGCACACCAATCAATAGAGTAGCATGGCTATCCTGGACACATTGCTATTCCTGACAGTGTAACTTTTGCCATCTTACCCAGACCTCCTTTGCAGAGCATATAATTCCCTCCTCTTCATAATAAATATTGATATCTTAACACTGGTAGCATTACAAACTCTCTCTACACCAAACAGAGCTTCTTTTTCAATAAATTTTTAATTCAATGTAGTAACAAGAAAATGGTTCCTGGCCACTGATGAAAAAATCTGCCACCAAGCTTATGCACACTGAAATAGCCAGCATATTGCTACTATTCACTTAGATGGAAATTAATGCAGTAACAGCACATTTTAATATTGAACGCCAAAAATGTAAAATCTATTCAACCAACCTGAGGGTTTTTTCTTTGAAAATATCCATGTTTTCCTATTTAGAACTGTTTGTGAAAGTGGTACTTGCACAACTGGCTGAAATAGCAAGCATTACCACTACACTCTTTTAGATTAGATAAGATCATAATGGTATTTTTTAGCGTTCCACTTAATTTCCTCCCAGTCCTGAAAAGACATTTATGCATTTGCTTAACTCTTCATATATGAATATTTCCACTGATTTAACATGTATCCAAGTCTTTGAAATATTAGGGCCTGAGCACAAGGCTAATTATATGCAAAAAGCATTTATAATGCTTTGAATGACATCAACTGTCCCATATTTGAAATTAAATATGCCTACTGCCATGCCTAATTGTTGACTTTATATTAAATATTTTACTTGGAAATAGAGTGGTAGAAATTAAATTTTAAACTTGCATGTTTGTGTATTCAGACCCAAACTAATACAGATCATACAGAATTAAATGCTGTTTATTAATGCAGCAGAAGTAGTGCTGATACATTAACCACACGATAATCAAGAATGTCAAATATAGCATATGGCTCTGCATTGGCAGACACACTGAAAGCGCATATTTAATGCACCCACATGTGAGAATAAGTTTGTAAAATTCAGATCCATTAGTAGTTACAAACAATTAAAAGAAGCTCTCTAATTCAATAAATCTCAAGTAGGGTCAAATATATGTTGTAAGTTACTGAACGGGCTATAGTGACATCCATATGGTGAATTGAGATGCAGGCCTGAATTTTTAATGAGTTATTCCATCTTTGAAATGGTCATCACAATGACTTGCTGCTACAACTTTGAGAGTACATGTATCTGTACTACTGACTACCTATTCACAACAGCAGGGAAAGCACCCATCACTCTGATCCCAAATTCACCCTTTTTACTAGTGACATCAAATATTTTAATAGGTGATAGAGAGGAGCAAATGAGCAAACAGTCCACTTCCACATGTGTGTATTCACACACATGTACAAACCTATCAGCCTCATTGCATTTCCAGACCCACTAATCACTCACAAATTATCTGATCCCATGTTTGCTCCCTGAAGTAATTAACTAACAAAGGTGATTATCCCAGGGTCACCATCAGGTTACCAAGAAATTATTGTTACTGCAAAACAGAAAGACAGAAAGCAAGAAAACCACAACTGTCTGATCCAGCATATAGTTATGAGCCGTTCATCTGCAATAAGGAAATAGCGACTTAGAGTCCAGCATGTACTAGCTGTCTTTCAATGAAACAGAGGCTCTAAAATCTACAGCAAAGATACAGTAAATGTTGTTTCATCTGCTTACTCTATTGAGCAGTCATTTACTATTTTCTATTAGAATCCATTGTTCCCTCTAGCTTCTTTTTTAGGTTTTTATGGGAAATAACAGAATCCAAGGAGGACCCTTGGGTGACAGAGGCTCTGCCACACTGCATTTTCTGCCAAGATGTCGATTAACATAATTAAATGATCTATGACAGAAAAAATATGATTATTACAGCATATGCTATATCATCACTGACCTTAACAAAAACTTTAAGCCTCCATCAGCTGAAATGCATCCATCACACGTAAAAGTAAATAAATCTGAGATGGACCTATCACATGGGTCTATCACTAAATTTTGTCACTAACAACAGATATTCCTGGCATTCCTGGTTCAGCAATTGAAAGCTTTCTGTATATTTTCTTGATCCATTGTATCTGATGCTGTTTAATCTGTGACAACACCAGTTTTGCCAGCAGATTGAAAGTACCTCCTCCTGATTTGTAACATAAGACAACATTAAATACAGGCAGAACTGCTCTTTTTCTTCAGCACTTTTCACATACTTAAAAAAATCTAGAAGAATATTTAGCTTATCTTTACCTGCCTCTGTAAGAGCCACTTGCAGGCAAGAGCAGAAGTGGAAAGAGCATGGGATCCACTCCATACAGACTGTTGCTGCTACACCAGATCTTGGGACAAAAAAGCATCATTGCTTTTTGAAAAATTTTATTCCTAATTCTTCTTATAATACTGTTAAATGTCTAAATTTTGGATGGTTTCTCAAAATTTTACCCTAGTTTTCTCTTATCCATTTATTCCTCCCAGTTCCAACTTCATATGCAGAATTAGTGGCAAGACCCAATGCTCCCTTTCTTTGCATGCCAAGTTCTGCTTGGATTCTTTTCTCACATTATACATCCAAAATCCAACTCTCAGAAACAAGCATTATAACACAAATCATCAGACCTCTCCCTCGCTTGTCATGCTGCACTGTTTGCTCACTTTAAGCAAAAGATGAGTTTCCCTTTAGCTGGCTCAACTCCAGAACTAATTATCTCAGATTAGTGACCTGCACAAACCTTGCTGATTTCAAGGAAATTCACGGAGCAGGCTTCAAAACCAATACAAAAATTGGCTTTTTTCACACTGCCAACAGCAGTTATGTGCATTCTTCTCTCCTCTAAAAACATAGAGCAAAACACAGAGCAAAACAGAAACAAGAAAGATTCCATTCTATGGTTTAGGATATTCTATTAACAAATCTTCCCATTTTTAACTCTTTATTTACTTTTCTTTATCCTCACCAATTTATTTTCTTTTGTCTTCCCCCCCTCCCCTAAGGTAAATGCTAATAAAGACTATAACCTGTCATTACTTTGTATCAGGTATCAGTTTTGAGTACTTTTGTTAACCAGTTGTGTCATGCTTTGCCCAACCAGCAAGATAGGGCCATCAGTCCTAACAAATTTCTAACGCAAGCAGAAAACTGAGGAAATAAGAGAACAAAGGGCATAAGGATAAGCCTTTCCTTTATAAACCGTTGTTGGTTTGGACTACAAACTGTCCTAGATAAAGACTACCTCTTCTTTCTGGTATGAAGATCAGGCAGTAAAATGGGAGCCTGACTGTGGGAATAGATACCACAATGAAGGAAAGCAATCCTATTATTAATATTGCTTCAGCTTTGATTTTCTCATGATAATTTTAAGAAGTGCTTCACAATTGCAGCTGCTGTATACAGACCTTGAATACAACTTTGAACAGAAACAACAACATAGCAAAGGCAGCACAGAGACACCTGTATCCACACTGGCTGGGATGGACCTGCTATCAGACATAGCTCACTCTACCTTTCTTGTTATCAAGAGTATGCACGTGTATCTTCTCGAAGGCTACTATGTAGGACCCTTCCACAGGAGTCTGCAGTTTTGAGCAGTTCAGCATCATTGTTGATTTTTAACAATATTTAGGTCACAACAGACAAACTTATTTGCTTGTTCAGGCCATTAACTGACTTTTCACAGGGGAACACCAGTATCTAAAAACTGGAGCCAGGATCATTCCCAAGTTCATGTGTTATGCAAGGAAATTCATCATACCTGAGCCTTCCAAATGCAATGAAAATACCATCTCCTCCAAGACAGGATCTTGCTCTATGGAAAAGTTCAAGAGTTAGAGCTTTCTCACAGTTTAATAGTTCAGTGAGAGAAAATAATTTGTTAGTGACTTTCAGTCAAGTTTTGAAAAGTAAAAGAAAAACCTAGTTTTGACTACTTAGCCCAACAAGCTAAGGATGCTAGGATTTTAGAGCGTGGGGCTGGATTATATCACTGGAAAGAGAATAATCAGTACTGTTTAGGTTTAGCACCTTTAAATGCTTTTAATTTCCACCTATTGTAAGAACAAACAGTGCTGAGCAACATTACAGAAAATGTTGCTGAAACAAAACAAGTACTATATAGAAGGCTGTAACTCATAATAAAAAAAAAGAAACCAAGATGCTGTAATAAATCATTTGTATTTATTCATATGTTTGTCTGTAGAGAGAACATAACTTTCCTGTTAATTCCAAGACTCAGACTTTTGACTGAGTTTATACTGGCAATATTCTGTTCTATATGTAAGTAGTGCTTACTGATGCAAACCGAAGTGCCTTCTTATTCTGACAGCAACAACAACATATAGGCTGAATGAAGTTCAATGAATGTTGAGTGCAAGTACACTTTCTAAAGCAAACATTGTATATGCAGTTGCAGAACTTCATTAACTACAGCAGTGGGAGCGTGCCTTTTGTTTTGTTTGTTTTTTTTTTTTTAAGTTTGCACAATTTCTATCAGGAATATATGCAAACTTTCATTTCACTGTACTGTAATCTCAGTGAATAAATTTTTGTAGCTCTGTGAATGGGAATGCTAAGTATAAGTTGCTTTTTTCCCAAACTTGTCAAATAAAGAGCTGTAAAAGTGCTCAAGCACTTACATCTTACACAAACTTAGTGTTTCATAATTTGGCATGATGTTGAACCATTCTAGAATTTCAGCTCAGAAGGGTAATTCCAAGGCTGCTAGACAAGAAGCATCCTGTTATCACTTACTTGATGTTAGAAAATAAGTCACTTCAAGGTACTAATAACATTATCACAATTCATAGAGAGTTAAAGATATTTTATTTCTTCCTCCAAAAGGTTATTTTCTCTGATGTCGATCAGAGGAGAATTTCACTGCCTCCCTGAGCATGATGAAGATAAGTAAGATTCCCACCATACAGAATTAAATTTCTTCCTATGACACCCTGTATTGTAAAATGACAAAGTCAGTAAATGGAATAGATCAAGACCCATCATTCCCAGTTCCATTTCAATTCTGCATGCTTACTTGCTGGAATGATTTCAAGCCTATCACTTGTTCCTTAACCAGTTCCTTCAGAAAACAGAAATACAGGTAGCAGAGTCATAGGGGCACTGAGGAAAAAAACAGTCAGGATCACCCGTAGAGCCTAAGAAAACATTAATTTCTCTCCTCAATTTGGTTAGTCAGTGAATCCTTCCAGAGTTGAAATGGTTGCTGAAGTAATGATAAATACATTTATTCGTCCACCTTTCCTGAACTACATTAAAGCCCTTGCTTGTAAGACCTTAAGCAAGAGATGAGAAAATTCTTATTTATCTTCTGGGTGAAAGGAAAACCCTCTGTGTACTTAACTTACACTTTATTTGTTTTTAAAATATATTCAGGCATTCCTGTGTGATTTGTTGCTAACGCTTAATGAGCCAAATCCTTTTAGATATTTGTCTGCAGCAGTAAAATTCTCTGCTGGCCTCTTCCTCAAAGTAGAGAATTTAGCCCCAACTTGTTAATAGATGCCAGTGAAAAACACCAGCTCCTGAGACCTTCCCACAGTCCCTGTTCAGCCTATTGCCCTTTACACTTTGCTTGTAAGCAATAGAGAGTCTTAATGTACATATCTACAGGTGTGTAAGGCAGCCAGGAACTAGTATCTATGCACTAATATCCCAGTGAAGGGCAAGCCAATCAAGCATCTTGATTTAGCTTCCATGCAAAAGGTCAGATTAGGCACTCTCTTGAGGTCCTCACTACATCTCCAATACTGTGCTCATGCTGTAACACCTGCAAGAAATCCAATAGCTATATAAAGTAGGGTTGTAAGGAACTTTGGAAGAAAAAGAGCAATGTTTGTTACTAACACCCAGAGAAACTCAAAACTGTCAGATACAATCCTCTGTCTGCCCTTCCTCATTATTTTTATTGTTCTTTATATGCATGCTATCTAAACAACAAGCTCTTTATGCCCAGGATGGCAGCCAAACCCTAGCAAAGAAGTCTGATTGCCTCACCACCACCACCACCCATCCCCCCCCTCGCCCACACACACTAAGGTACGGTCTGCCATCCAGTACCACAGCTAACCATGCTGGCATAGCCAGCATTGGCAAAAGCAGCGGCAAGGGCTGTGGCACTGCTCCTAGCAATGCACACTTCTGCTGCAGGGCCTTTCCTCCCCAGCACACAGTCCTGGGCTTGCACAGATCCCTGCACAGCACCCCCCTTGCTCTTGCATGTGGATACATAGCAATGGATGGTTTGCTCCCCACTAGATGTCCTGTTTGAGGGCATCATGGACCTCATAACAATCCAAGAAAGCTGTTTAGCAGCTGCTTAGCAGGCAGACAGCAATTGCTTGTATCAACTTGAGGTTCAACAGCGCTTTCCAGAGTAGTCCCATATAGGGAACACTGCAGTAATTTGAAGTGGGAGTGAAAAAAAGCAGCAGAGGACCTGATGAGGTGCACCCTCCTCCCAGAAAGAGCTCCTTTGCCAAGTGTGCAGTCAGCAATCTCTTCCAAGATTGCTTAACCCCTGCCAAGATTTAGATACACTGTGTGTGGCAGCAGTGTTCAGCTCTAACAGCCTGAAAGCTAGAGAGCCTAGGAAGGACAGGGGCTGCGTGTGTGGTCAGCACCATCAATAATGAATCCCCTCTCCTGTGGGGAAGGCTGAGTCCTCTTTCCTTGCAGAGGATGCTACACAGCATATCCGGAGGAGGCCAGCTATCCTGGGCATTGCTAGCAACCTGCTCTCCAGAATTACAACAGCAGCATTAGAATTAACTAAACTCTAAGTCTGTTAAGACGGAAAAATCTTAGATAAATACAGCACTGCCACAAAATAAAAAATAAGAAGAAATTCAACTGTAACCACTCCTGACTTTCTTTGTACAAGCCAACTAAAGAAAAAAAGACCTGTAAGAGCCCTCTGTAGGCTATTCAGACACCTTATTTAAACTTTGTAAGAGGATCTGAAACCACAATGATGGTCACATGTAAACATTAAATAGCTCCTTTATGTCAGGAACCACTTACCCACAGGAAATTTTTCTGCGAAGGGTGCCAGCAAACACCTGTGGACTTAAAAGTAAGATTCTAATACATAACAAAAGTTATAATTCTCTAACAGTAAAATCAAAAAGAGCCCATCCCAAAGCTATAGCCAGAGATAATCCTAACATGGTCATGAATTCACATTCTGCCAGAAGCTCTTCCACTGATCATTTAGTGAAGCACATCTTTGGTCCTAATTTTCCAAGACTTTAATGCAGAGTCTATCTTTAATAGATAAAATCTTCAGTGTTGAAGGCCCTGAAGCTCTATAATCACTATATTTTAAAATTTCTTCTAAAAGTCAGTGCAGTTGTCAGATATGTGCTCATTTTAGTTATGCATAGGTGGCTTTGCAGTTGCATCAAGTGTGCAATTAGCCTATTCCCAGGTGAACAGTCTCTGCAGTTATGTCACTGAAGAGATCCCTTTCACATCTTTGCCTGTTTGAAGGTGGCACTAAACAAGTTGCCATAGTCTACTCATCTCAAAGTGATTTGGCAAGCTGTGTTGCAACAATATCTTCCTAGATGATAACATTAGTAGTGCCGAAACACACACTGCAGAAAGCTACCAAGAAAGGTCTCCACACATGGGCACACTGCTGTAGTGCTTTTTCTGAGTGAAGGACACAGCAACGGTAGCCCATAAGCAAAACTACTGATAAGTTACCATACTTTAGAGGGCCTGCTTGTAAGCCAAGTGGAGAAGTAGTCAGCTCAAGTGCCATAGCAACTCTGCCAGTGCTTGCTTGAAAAACATCTGGGTCTAATTCTCCACCAAAACAGGTCTAAGTGACACAAACTCCAAGGCGGTCTTCAGTTCAGGCTGGTGCAGCTCCAGCTGAGCACTATCAGTTTAACTCAGCAGATACTCTCTCTTCACCTTAGCATGTGGAAATCATCACATTTTAAACAGAGACATAAAGAAAAGTGTTCTCCTTCCACTCTTTCCTCTTGGTTGTTTCATCCCTATCATGCATAAGTGTTATATCACTTTTACAGACTCTTCTATTCAACCACTCCTGGACCAATACGCAAAGATGTCACAAACCTCTTTTGAACATACTTCTTTTTAAATGGTTGGTGGACAACAAACAGGCTCTGGCAGAGAAGTCCTTATGCAGAGTAATGCATGCAGGTGACCTTCAGTTTTCCCTGGGCAATATGCTGCTGGGGGTCACCCAAAACAAGTGAAAGACTTGCCATCCTAATTTGTCATTAACATACTGCTTTTCCATGCCCTGAGAGCCAAAATCTCTCCTGAAGGACAAGTCATACTGTTGGTGTCCAGTGGCATGAGCACATGATCAAGGCCGGAGGACAAGGGTCCAAGCTCCCACATAGTCCTGATGCTGAAGGTGCCTTCTCTTGGTGGGTGCTCCCACACCAGCTGCCTGCACTCCTGGTGTTTGTCACTGTGGGACAGACCGCAGGGCGCTCCCAAGGCTTTACAACCAGTGAAAATCAGCACCAGCTTCGTAACTCTGGCACAACATGTCTTTGCTTTGAAGTCTGGTTACTGGTTTTTACAGTTCTATTTTTAAAATGTATTAAAGATGTTTAAAAGTGGCAGGGACTTCCAATAAAATCCATGTTGTCCAGAATCAGGATGCTGGTCCCAATTTAAACTGGCTGTTAAACAATAGTATATCCAAATAAAAGTGCTCTGATTTACAAAATACCTCAGACTGACTGAATGTTTATTATCCAGTTTTTCTCTCTTCAGGTCTTCAGAGATCATTCTTTATTTTTATTTTTTTTTTCCTTTTAAAGCTGCAAGGCTTTCCACAACTACTGTATGGACAATGGATTCACTTACCATGCTTAAAAATCAACTGTTAACAGTAAATACTAAAGTATAATGAAGGAAAGATGCTAATAAAGATTTACGTTTCTCTTGGCTTTATACATCATTTAAACAGCTTGCAACATCATCAGAGATCTGTTTTCTGAAACACACCCAGGATATACTGCAACCAGCTCCTGTTTTCTAACATTAGGCATTTCTATTTTCCCAGTATAAACTCATCTTTAGAACTTTAACTCCACAGCACATTGGATTTTCTGTTTGGAAAAATAAAAGAACAAACAGGACAATGCCTGAAGGAGAGCATCACTCCAAGGAAGAGCTCAGAAGAGCCAGGGCAGCCTAATTCCCTGGGTCCACCTGGAGTTCAAAGAACTTCGTCTGTGACTGACCTCCTGTTCTGCTGTGATCCTGGGTGAATCATTTCACATCTCCATCTGTCTCATCTGTTTAAGCTGAGCTCCTGAGGGCAGGGGTTTTCTTTTGCTTTGTATTTTTAAGCAGGGTAACTCTGTAATTTAGGAACTTACGGTAATAATATTACTAAATAATATAGACCAGGCACAATACTTGTGTAAAAAAAATCTAGCAAAATGTAATGTGCAAAGGGACTGAGTTTGATGACCCAGGAGGAGGCAGACTGTAGATGAAAATTTTGTGAATGTTTTCATTGCTAAAGTTTCTATTTCAGTGGCCTGTGCTTATATCTCCTAGTTATATCCTAGCAACACACAACTAAAACAGGCTTCCCACCCCACCAAATTCCACCATGTCAAACAATTTCACCATAAAATTTCATATTAATATCCAAAAATGTATAGTATTTTCTAATACTTTTGGCAAGCACATGTAATAAAAATTTAGTGGAAGAAAGGTATAAATAACCCACTTGAACCCTCTCTCCTGTCAATACCTTTCCTGTAACTGGAAAAGGATCTCTATTTCCCATTCTACAGACCAGAAAACTGGGGCAAAGGATAAATAAAGAAACCTGCCCAAGGTGATGCTGACTTGCACTTGTATGTCCCCTACAGCAGAGCAAGCTGCTTGTCAGACAAATTGCATTATAATAGCAAAGTAGTTAGGCCTTCAAGATTTGTAGTTAACAAGTATTCCTAAAATTCTGATTAAACATTTTCTTTCCTAGTGGTTTTAAATTGGATGTGTCATTTTGTAAATGACAGATGGCTACTACATGGTAAGCGAGCGGGTTTTTAGTTTAGAACAGCAAATACACAAAACACATTGGCATCAAGTTTCAGGTAGTTCTTTATACTGAACTCTTGCCAAAAATTATATATGTGTGTCCTGCCTCTAGAAATATAAAATCTGCAAGGGGATTTGGTTGCCCTTTGTAAGATCTAGCGTAGTGGAAAAGTAGAATTAAATTGTTGTTCAAATAAAACAATAAACAATAAAAAAGAAATATTTTCCCAGAAGTACACATGATTTTTCTCTCAATACATGGAACTGAAAAGAGCATTTCAGCAGGGAAATAAAGGCAAATCCTAGCTTACAGAGAACAAATCCCAGCACACAAAAGACCCAAAACCAACCAAACCCAAAAAACCACCCCAAAGCAAACTACAAACTGCACCCACAGCATACGTATATATATATATATATATATATATATATATACACACATATTAGTAGAGCTAAACAAATGTGAAAATATATGTGCTGTGTGTTTTACAGGATGAGTAATTGCATTTAATGTATTCACATAATTTTCACTTAGTGCCCGTCTTTGAAAACACTGAGTTTCAACATTCATACAAAATGTATTCACTCAAGAGACTCAATTCTACTCATTGGTCTTAGCAGTTCAAACAATTGGAACCCACGTCACCTAAATATTCAAGAAGTCCAGAACACACAGAGGAACAAATTACTTGCACAGCTCAGAGCAGAACTTTTTGGGGAATTTCATGGTAAAGGATTTCAGCAAAGTAGTTATAATTTTCACTATGAAGCCTAAATCCCATCCAGGATCTACATATCTCATTAAGTCAACCTATGTAACACATCTGTCTCTGTGGTCCACAGCACCTCAGGGTCAGCATGACTGCCCAAGCCCACACGTGCTCTGCCCTGGCTTGCCTCTCAGCCAAAAGCTGTACTTACTCCTACTGTCAATAACTGGCACCAGCTCTTCCACATGCCTGGAGCAAGCCTGAAATTATGTCTTCATCTTCACACAGAAATGCTTCCAGCAGTGGTAGGGGCTTTGCTGCTGCACCTTGTGTCATCTTTATTGTTTCAAAATTTAGCTGAGGCGCTGACACAGAGTGCTGCAGTCACGAAGTGTCATGCAGTAGATCAAGGCTAGTAGGAGAAGAACCAAAAAGTGAGATAAGGTGAAAAGGAAAGGAGCTGAAGGTTAGACTGATATTTTTTAGCTTTCTTTTGCCTTCTCAATGTAACACCATATACTAAACACAATACAAAAAATCCTATTTACTGGGAAACAAAACAGTAAGACACCCCTAACATAAGTCCACCAAGAACAGCAGCTGTAAAGCAAGGATGCCCAAGTTTCTAGCACTCACCCTGGGCTCAAGTATTGTGCATTTTCTTTCTAGTTATATGGTAGGAAATCTCACTGCCCAAGCAAGGCATTGTGTACCATCACACTGACCTGCAAGAAGCCAAAGTTGATCAAAGACATGACTGAATGCAGATTTATATGTACTGTTTGCACCCACTGTATTGTAAACTGTTCAAGTTTAGCCATGAACAGGAGGTAGCTTTACTGATCTTCAGTAACAAAGTTTTGTCACTTTTGGTGGCCTCTCCCTGTCTGATGCAATTAGGCTTTTGGTGGTTGTTTTCTGATTTTTCAAGTCCCAACTATTTGGTTCTATTCACAAATACAAATTTGTGCCAACTAGACATATGCTGTGTTAGATCTTTGGTATTATGAATAACAAAAGCAGTTGCATTGCTGTTAAAATACTGCATCAGCACATGGTACTGCTTTGAAGCGATAATTTGAAAACCAGTAGCGATGGATGGCAATTACTCCAGCCTTGGATGGTTCACCCACTGGCAATCAAACCATGTGTATGTTTTAGAAGCTTTTTCTTGTAAACTCTTTATTCTCCAGGAAGTGACTATGATTTGGCCATTCCTTTTTCTTGGCAATTAGAATCTGAGTTGCCTTTAAACCTGATCTGGTTAATCTTGGTTTGTAAAGTTTTCTTCCTCAGAAAATACAGTTATAGCAAGAGAGACGTAAAACTGAGTTTGTCTCCATTAAATTAGATACAGCTAATGGATAGGGGCTACATAAACTTATCTAATAGAAAGAACGGACAACTTCCTGAAAGTATCTGAAGAAAAACAAACCAACCAACCCAAAACTAACTGCAGGATCACTTTGATATTGGGAAAAACAATTTACAGATTTTTAATTACCTTTTCTAAGAATCAGTGGATGGTGCAATATGTTTTAACTGTTGAATGAAACTGCTTCTCTTCGAAAGCCAGCCTAAAACATTGGCTGTGGATGCTAGATGAGGGATGTGAAGAATAGTACTAGGGAGAGCAGAGACTGGGAGGCAGCTGCCTACAGAATTAAGCTTCCATGTCAAAAGAAAGAAAATAAAATGTTACTTTATCATTTGATTAAATGCTATATTCTAATATGAAAACTGGTAAAAACAAAGCGGAAGAGCATTCCTTTTAATGTTACTCAACAGCAGATACAGATTCTGTTATAACAAATCTCACCCTTCTGAAGCATCACAAAACCTATCAGCTGCTTAGCTAAGTACATCTTTTAACATGCAGTTATTATGTTTACAACTATTTCCATTATTACTGTATATTTTCAAAACTAAGAGTATTAGTTTTCACACCTTGTTTTAACCTACAATCCACAGATTGAGTGTAATGCTGTTTTGTCATTTGTATTTTCTGTAGGGGTCTGCAGTAATTGCTCCTACTGCTAATTTTTTCCTTAGACTCCAGAGCAAAAATGACAGAAGAACAAGTAGGCTATTACACACTGAAAAGCTATCTTTAAGATTCTGGCAAAGACCAGTGTTAGAACTGTTACATGTTTGCTTTTGAGATTCTGCTGCAGTAAACTGGCTTCTGGAGCTCAATATCCACATGCAATCTTCCCGGCCTGTATGGGCAATCATAACACTTCATTGTCCAGTGCTATCATTACAATATTGTTATCATCTGAGCTTGAGTCTGACACTTTCTCTAAGACCTTTCAAATAACCCCTTTACTAGGCTTCAGTACCAACCATTCAGGGCAAATCTCTGCTTTGTGCTTGTCAGCCTTAATAGACTGGATGTCACTTTTGCCTGTAAAAAGTGCCCGCTCTTCAGCTGTCAGTCAGTCCTTGCAGTGTCAGCCGAGAGCGTGGCTGGAGCTGCTGGATTAGAGGGTAGTTACCATAGCTGTCAGATTACTGACAACCTGACACCCACATCCCCAACTTCCTTTGACTGTATTTGGTTTCCATCTCGCTCCTTGGACCTTTCTTAAGGTAGATCTATCTGCTGAAGTTAAATAATAAATGTTGTAGCCACCTGGGAAAGTTTTCTTCTTGTCTCCAATTCCTCTTTCAGCTTGGTTTGCCCTTTGCAGACACACATCATGAAATGTGCTTTTCAGAACTCTTTGCTAATTTGTAAGTGGAGAAAATTATTTTCCTTTCTGGTTTCTAAGTTAACAGCTTTCTTTTTTTGTAATTATGCCTCTGTGTTTGAAGGTGTTTTAGCTGTTGATATCTACCTTTAGCCAAGGGTGCTGGGGGCTATACATATTTCTCCACATATTTAAATGCACTCACCACCCTGCCCTTCCTATACTTCTCCAGTTCTACTCTCAAAAGCTTACAGACTATGTAGTTCTCTGGATGGTTTATAATTTTTGGAAGCAGAATGCATTATACCAACACTTCATAGAACTTGATTTGTATTTCCATAGTTGACACATATGTTTCTCCTAGCTTTAGAACATTAAGTAGGACTAAGCAGGGAAAAAGAACAATGTAAAAATACTATTTAGGATCAGACACAAACTCACATTCTTTGTCTGTGTCTTCACTTTGAGGGATGTACTTGAAAACAAACTGCTTCAGTTCATTCCCTTGCTGTTACATCTCTTAAGGGACATGTACCGTAGCTGTATTCTAATCATGGCTAACTGGGGTAAACCATCTATATTCTGCCTGTAGTTGATTCAGTTAGCTAGACTGAACGAAAGACTGGTTTTACCCTCTGCTTGGATTACAAAGGGAAATACTTACTTTGAATTATACCTTGTTCGGTTTTCAGAGAAATAAAGAGAAGAACGCTTTACCAGGAGCCATCTCTGTGACAAAAGATAGCACACATATAAAGCTGGCAAAGAGTTGTACCCATACCTCCTTTGCCTATATTTAAAATTTAAATATCTCTGTAGGGAAAAAAAAAAAAAAAATCCAACTTTTCAACGATATAATTTTTAAATTCAGTTATTTTTCTCAAGATATTTGCAACCTGTCATATATGCCTGGCCACAATATTTTTATATCATTATACAAAACTCTAGTGGAAACAGTTCCATGTAAGGGAGAAAACGTAGCAGTCCCTCATTCACACTAAATATTGTGTGTTAACCTACAATTCAGCATAAAAGGAGAGTATTCAGATTGTAATTAAACTTTGTTCTTTCCCTTTAGGAGCAAGTATGGTTGTTGCATTGAAATCCAACACGTGGCAGGCAATTTGCAGTATGTTTAGTATTTGAGGAAATGCATAAGGGTGTAACACACCCCTCACAGACACCTGAGGGGCTTGTGAAGTTTGGAGATAGGGATTTCATTCTTTCCTACCCCACTGTTAGCACCAAGTCACTTTGCTCAATGCTGTACATACAGCACCCGCAATATGCTAGCTAGCTCTGTCTAACTGCATTTTCAGCAGTTACCCATGTGCATGCTCAACTGCATGGTCTCTCCAGTGCTTCCTGCAGCACACTTGTTCTTTGGTTTTGGTACACTAGGGTGGATCACACCATAAAATTCATGAGATATATTGATCCTTAGCTGATGAAAAAGCATGTACCAAACAGCTTTTTCAGGGAAGATCAGAGAACCAGAACATGAGAATTCTTTGGTCCAGATGAGGCCTGTCTGACCCTTTATCTCAATTTTTAATTTACAGATCTTTTTTCTATAAGGCTGAAAAACAAAAAGAACCACGTTTTTTTTTTAAGTGTGAATTTAAACCATGGCTTAGACCTAATGAACTTTACAGAGATACTATTAGCTCCTTCATAAACAAGACTACCTCAAATTTAGAACTAAATTTGAATTTTTTCTTTAGCTAGAAACTACATTTGATGCATGAACTTTGCTACCTTTTCATTTTTTGGTGGTTTCCTTCTTATTACATTTGATGCCTATGTAGCTATTGTGTTGCAAGGCAGACAAGTGTGATTATGGATACTCTACACCTCATCTAACATTGCTATTCAGAAAGGCAGGGAGCAATGGTTTTCTGCCTGCAACCAGAAGCTGCGTCATCCAGACCAGTGCCTGTGCAAGAGCCTTGGTCCAAGAGAGCCTGAAGCAGCTGCTGCAGTACTGGAACAGATAGTGCAAATGTATCCTATGACAACCATCATCTGGTAGTATTAGCATTGCTCTGTACACAAGTACCATTGTAGCTACTAGGATACAGATAATTATCAACGTGGAGCTTGATGACAATCTATTTGCAAGGAGGGGAACTAATGGAATCCGATAGTGTTAGAAGCTCAATATCTTACTAAGCTATTTTCGTTAGCAGACTGATTTCCTGGCTGTTACCACTACATTATAACAAAAAGTTAAGCAAGCAAACACATACATTTTTTCAATATGTATGAACTGCCACCTCAAAACACATTATTGAAATACTTCAGTTTCTGCAGCTTGCTGTTATTCCAGCTGCCTTTATACTTACTTATTGCCAAGTTCCAGACACTTTCTTCAGCCATACAATGGGGACCTTGTCATATTGCAAACCAACAGCCAATACCTAGGAACAATTTCAGGATCTGGCCCTTTGGTTTTGTGGTAATAGATAAAGAACTGGCATTTCCAAGCCATGTTTCTAGAATGTGGCATGCTTGCATGAAATCTGTTGGGGGAAAGATGGCAAGTACTTTCAAATTAGTGGCAAGGCTTCAAGAACATGCATGGGGACTTATTTTCTTCTACCAATGTCTACTACAATGAGCCAATTTTATTTAAATAGATTTAAAACTTTTTTTTTTTAAATCTAGAGGCTCTCTCAAAACATTGCACTCTTAATATATTTTTAAGTGAAAAGAGGGTTATAAAAATGCATTATTAATCCAATTCAGCTGAACAACTGTCAGAAATGTCATACCTAAATCCATTTGCAGAAATTAACGCTTAATATTACCCAGTAGATAGTAAGGCACAATTCACAGTAGTGAGTAAATCCCTGTTTGAACAGATGGGCTGAAATGTTGGGACATCAAGCTGACTAATTTGGGTACCTCCCAAGTAACCTCCATAACCATGGGTGTGCTGTTATTTTTCTCTCTCTCCACCAGGTACAGTTACAGAGTGAAATCCAGCAGTGCCCTTCCATCCACCATGTACAGCACATCATTCTGCACATCATTCACAGAATTAGCTAACTCAAGGGAAGAGCTCTGAAAATGACAGCCATACCTTCCCCTTTCAGATGGGAGGAGGAGGTATCACACTTCTTATGTATGACAAGTCTTTAAAACCAACTTGAGACACATCACTTCTCTGCTCAGGAACTTTCAAGGAATTCTTGACCAGTGTCCAGTAAAGAGGCTGCATGTACTCATGGAAAGTGCCATAGTGCCACATTCTGCCTGAAGCCGTAATTCACATGGAGACTGATGGTGTAAGCCTCTCCCCACTGAGTCCTTTATCATCAGGGTTGACTCTACAGGTAACTACATAACGCTATGTGGGGGAGGGAATTAACCTCCATCATCCATATGAAGGTAGTAGTGCCAGGCTTGGTGACCAGTGGGAAGGGGAAGGCTTTCATCCCATTTCCAGAATTCATCTTAACCACCACCACTTCCTCACTTGTATTTTGCTGTAGGAGCTTGGAAAGAGATCCCCAGCATCAGAGTCCATGGGTCTGATGCTGCTGTGTGTGTGACTGCAAAATCATGCCCTGATTTTGGCTTTCAGTGAGCCTAAGGATAACCTAATATGGAACAATTCTCTTCAGCCCCTAAAGAAGCAATCATTTCAGGAAAATCAGACGTGTTTGGTGACAGCAACACCCAGGCTTATACTCTAGAGCCAAAAAATAGCTTTTCTTAAGAAGCTTCTAATACACTCAGTAATTCTAAGCTATGGAGCCCTGGTTCATAACTCTGTTGCAATGCCCAATGTATATTTCTTTAGCAGAACGCTACCAGCAAGTATAACATTAACATACTGCTCTCTAGATTTCTTTTCCTCTTTTTTAATAAAGGTTTGTGAGTTACAGAAGTGCAAAAAGTGCTTTAAATCTCTTAATTTGTTTTGTTTACTTCTGTATCTTAAAACACAGCCAATTGTTTTTAATTGGTTAAAAAAAAAGAATTGCTCGAGGCAGAAACCTAGAAAACCAATCTTCTGTCTGGAGTAAATTTTTACAGCTTCCTTTTAAACCTCTGAAAATAGGGTTTATAATGGAAGTGCTGACACAACCTTATCTACAATATATCAGTGTGAACTGTACCGCTATAATAAGCAGTTATTATGTATGTGTAAAAATAATGAGAGCCAGTGTCTGAGGAGAGTTAATGTAAAATGCTAAGCAATTGTGCTTGGTTACACAGTATAGGTTAATATTCTCTCATATAGCTACACTTTTTCCCCTTTTGTCCTCCAGAACTCCTAATGAAAATTCTGATACCTGACGGTAATGATAAGCAGCCATTCACACATCCTTTGTGTCAAGGCTAGAGCATTAATGCTTTCCTTCATATAACATTTTGCATAGCCTAAAGCATCTATTAAAATCCTTTGTAAAATTCATGAAACAAAAGTGGTGGGTTGAGTCTAGTGGGAGAGCAAGTAAGCTGCTTATTAGCAAAAAGTCAAAAACACAGGGCCAATTACAGATCTGAACAAGAAGGGCTACAGAACAGCATGGGGAGTAATTCTTTCTTCAGCCCAATGGGCTCAAGTGAGAGGCAACCTAGATAAAAATATAGCAAATATTCTAAGCAGTAATTAAACTAAAATGTTTGGAGTTAGAAACAGCTCTATAACAACTGAAGGATATGCTCAAGTAAAACAATTGTCTGGTCTCACATAGATGCTAAATTGGAAGGATTTAAGACTGCTCCCTAAAGGAACGACTAAGGGGCAGCCAAGAAGAGCTGTGAGCTCAGGAGATATGTAAAAAAATCTGTTTGGTATTTCAGATACTATAAATTAGATAAAAAATGAGCTTTTCTACTGAACAAGCAACATAAAACTGAATAAACCACAATAAGATTGTCCTTTTCCTGTTATAAACTTTACATTAAGCCTGTCATGTTCAATGACAGCCTAACCGACCTCATTCTTTACCCTTTGGAATTTGAAAGATTGGCAGATGTCATGATTTCCTTAACATAAAAGACCTTGCAGATAATGTTCGCCACACATACTTTTAGTTTCATAACTTCGCTCCCTTACTTCCAGAATCATCGAGTAAAATTTCCAAGCAGAACTTGAGATTTTTCTCTGGTCAATAATTGCTTCTGACCCTGAGGAAAATCTTTTACTGACAAAGGAAAAACATGACATGGGCAGCAGTTTTTATGATTTGCTTTACTAGTCCAAACATGCCCTTACATTCATAATAATGAGCTGCTTTGCACAAAACAGCTCATTATTATGAACAGAGGGGTATAATATTGTTAAGTAAGCTGAGTCAAAGCAGAACTAGTTGAGGTTAGCTCTCAACTGGAAGCAGTTTTCCCTTTAAAACATCCCTCCTCCCCTTTAAAGTCTTTTGAAAAAACACACACACTTATTTTTAAAAAACTGGAATGTGGTAAGAATCACAACTGGCATTTTCTAACACTTGGTTGGTAAACTTTATGTGTTGTTATTCATTTACTTTTCAATGTAAGAATTGTTCCAAGATGTTCTATAAGTCAAGGTCATTATAGAACTTCTTAGGGGGTCAAGCTTTATTCTTGTGAATCTGAGAGAGAATTTAACACCTATTTAAACAAGGAAATCCTGGCCCTGCATTTTGCAGCCAAGCAGTATCAAAATGCAGTGGAGCTGCTGCACCATATGATGGGAAGGGAGGCAGGCAAGGGAGATGCTGCAGCAGTTTCTGCAACCTACCACATGCAGCCAAACTTCATTCACCTTCCCAAGGAAGTGTCTGGGGCAGACCAAGGGAATAGCAGAGGGATGGTCATCGGCTCACCTGCTTCATAGTCAGAGAGCACCACATACCATGTAGGAGAACTGCAAAGGAGTTGTTTCCTGGAAAGAAGTGCTGAAAGGAGGTCCAGTAAGTGCCCTGGCTTTCAGGATGGGTCAGGATTTTATCCCTCCTGCTGTCCCTCAGGCCATACCTTCCCACATCGATTTTGTCCAGCCTCACTCAAAATCAGTTGCTTCTGCCAGCAGTCTCATGGTAGCTCTCTGCAGTTCAAATTCATTTGTTCGTGCTGAGGAAGTTCACCTTCCACAGTAAAGAACACAAAAACATGCCAAATATTTGCAACTTTTTCCCTTGTGACAGGTTTACCCCTCGGGAAGTTGTATCAGCCTCACCAGCTGCTCTCATCCAAGCAGACAACTGTCTCAAAACAGACAGAGCCACACAACTTGCCTACAAAGATACCTATCTATACAGATCCTATACTGTGACCCAGTCTGCAATAGTTTGCCTGCAAAATACTGGCAGCTCAATCTCCTACATTCAGATATAAAAATACTTTGGTGCCAAGCATTCCAGGATTGATAGGCTTTAGGGCAGGCTTTTAAAAAGGCCATCACCTACAATGTCAGGAATTGTTATCAAAACTTTTTGTGGTTTTGAATTCAAATTTTCATCAACTTTTTGGCTAAATATACACATCCCATTAAGTCTAATTTCTAATTCGTGTTCTGAAGAGAAGTCACTTTTCACAGCCGAGCACTTAGTGTAAGGTAAGACAAAATTCAAACGGTCAAATTTTTTTTTCACTTAGACTTATGAATCCTGTGATCGTACGTATCTCAAACAGAACAATTATCTTCAGCATTAAATATATATTTCTAATCGGATACTGGTTACAGCAGTGAAGTTTATGTTACTTCTGATTCAAAAGCTTGCAAACCATGCTAATATAGCATAATCAAGTCTTCCTTAGTCAATAGCTACAGTAAAATAATCTATTTCTTGCAATTCCCAATTCTAAGACATTTTACTAGAGGATATTTGGGGCCCTCATATTTTCACAAAGTGAAGATTATTTGAAAAACAATTGTATCCCAAATAGTCATATTACAACAATTCAGCTAAAGCCTCTTCAAACATAGAACAGTCTAATTAAAAAAAAAAAAAGGATTGTTCAAGAAGCATATAGCATGGATGACATAATTGCATTAGAATGAGAAAGTCAATTGAGCCGACCAGCCTTTCACTCCAGTTAGCCATTTACATACATTAAAGTCACTATGTTGATAGGAGTAGCATAAATATGACTTAAATGTACTAGGCATTATATCCAAAGGAAAAAAATGTAAAACAAAAACAAATCTCTGAAATTACTCCAAATATAGTACCAAGAGAGACTTGTGGTTTGTGCTTGCAAAATGAGATTCCTTAAAATAAGGGTTTTTTTAAATACATAACACTGAACAGATAAAAAATTTCAAAGCTCTATCTCCCTGTAGTTTCACTAACATGTTAACCTACTTACAGCAATTAGTGCTTCATTAGTAAGGCTAACTAACTGTTGCTATGCCCTGTAATGATTTGCCAGGTTTTCTATATACAAGTGCACAATCAATGTTTTCCAATTACTGCTATAGTGCAACCACTATTTCAAATAAACTAGATAATAATACAAACCCATTACTGAATCTGAAGTAGCAGAGGCATTTAATTGCAAGGCAGTTCTTTTCAGCTTTTAAAATTTTTCACACTAATGAAGTGTCATACAAAAAAGTTGTATTGATTTTTCCACCACATGGCTTCAACCACAAATATGTAATTATCCCTTTTATATCTAGCAAGGGGATTAAAATAATCTATAGTATATAGCCTTTACTTATCCCTGATGGGTCTAGTAGTACTTTTACCCTTTTCAAAATATGCAGCTTTTTGATGAATGAACTTTCGGTAAAATGTTGCTTTATCTGCTTCATATCTCTAGTTTTTTGAAGCCAGCTAGCATGCAAGGATTGGAATTTTAAGCCCTCAGTTCTACCACAAGCAAAGGAGAAGAAAGCCTGATCCTGCACTGCTGCAACAAGGCCACAGCACCCAATTCTTTTCCTCTTCCCCACCTCATTCATGTAAGTGACCAGGAAAAGGACTTGGATAATAACATGACTTTCAGTCAGTGTTTTCAAATTCTTCACTGAGCATAGTAGCTTGTGTGTAGTGCTACTGCCAGAGAGTTACATACCTGTTGTGTGTTACTTGGGCAGATACAAACTGATCCATCAGTTTGGCTGGAGCTCCCACAGTACCTCCACAAGCAGAGCATTGCCTCTGTCAGGAAGGCTTGGTGGCCAAGTGTTAGATATGGTCCCACTGCTCCTGTCCAACAACCAGAGCATTTGGGATTTATTTTCTTAGCAGTGTTTGGGTACCATGATTTAAAATACTATTTTAGACAGAGGCAGAGCACACCAGATGCAAACTGTATCAAAGGAACTACTGTTCTACCAGATGAAGCTAAAACACGTCATAAAAAATAGCTAGTTTTCATGGATGTTGTACAGATTAATTTTTCCTTAAATACTTGGAAAGAACTTCAGCTTGATTTTAATATTGTTTCTATTAAAGCAAGTCTACAAAATGTTTTAATACAGATGGAAGCTAAAAATCCCATGCAGAAAAGTGGCTGAAACTGAAACACAGCTTTAATGTAGAAAACGGAGATGTTCTTCACATTAGTAGGGCTAAAAATGTATCTCCCAGTAGTTTCACTAACATGTTAATATCCTGCCAACTGTTAGTTCTTCCAGATACGTTGGAGTTCACTGAAATGTGCCAGTTTTCTGTATCTTGCAGAATATGTATTTTTCATGAAAAATTGTACAACTCCAACTATTCTGAGTTCATACATACTTTTACAGCTAGGTAGATAATTAGAAATATATGTTAAAATTCTTACATAAAATATAAGAGTATTTTGATATCTCATAAAACCATAGTATAGTGATTGAATAAGAAATATTTTTGTAAGGGTAGGTATCTTTTTTTCCGTAGTTTTTTATTTACAAAGAAGCATTTGAGGGCCAAGTATTGAGTATTACCTAACTTATCAGATAAAGATACCTAACTATGGTTTTCATTAAAATCTGATTTAATTAACAATAAATACATTTAATAGACCTTAAATGAAATCATTAAATAGGCTTTAAAAATCTCTAAGTTGAAACTGACAAAAACCATTTTAAATATTAGCAAGTATTTTGTGTGTAAAACAAAAATAAAACACAAGCAGTGAAAGCTTAAAATATTACAATGCTCATTTCTTTCTCAGACAGATACATACTAGTCCCAGCAATATCTATATGGGTTACAATTATTCTTTAGCAGCAAAATGGACTGGAAAATTCCATGAAAATATTAATATTTTAACTGTAATAAAAATTTCAATGAAACACAAAACTGTGTCTCATCAAGTTAATGCAGAATAAAGCTGTTCTGTGATTTTTAACACTGCTGACCTCAGTGCTGTACTTTTTACTTTTTCAAATAGGTCAGTTGCATGTTTTCCTTTAGATTTTCATAGACTTCAGAATACTTTAAAATACTTCCGTGGTCATCACAAGAGAGTTCACAATAAGAAAATTCAACATTTTATCTTTGTTCTTCAACACACAGTAATAAAGGAATAAAAATAAGTATATAATTCTTGTTTGATTAAGATGCTTTATGTGTCACAAAGAGCAATGATTAAAAATGTGAGCAAAAGTAAAAAAATATTTCTTCAGAAGAGTTTAGTTAAAATATACATGTGTCTTGTGGAAGTGTGTTTCTAGGCTAATAAAAGGCCATTACCTTGACCATTGACATGAAGCCATCAGAGTCATATATATTGATGAAACTTTCAGCTTCCGATCTTCTGCACTGAATGAGCATCATACAGCTGTCAGCAAAGGCAGAGCACAGAAACAGTGATAGCTTGTGACATTTTCCTTTCATAATTTATGAAAGCAAAATACCTTAGAGTTTGCAGAACACAAGAATAAAAATCTGAGAATACTCCCCTTAAAGGAAAACTCCATAAGCTATACCTTAACAGTATATCTGTATTACCAGAACAATAAAACTGAAGATATCCATGTAGATTTAATTAATAATCCTTAAGCAGTGTACCCTATGCTCAAAGAAATGCTACCACACCACAAATAAACAAAGTGAGGAAGACCTAAAATTAGTATTTTAAAAGTAGTTGTACTGTGAGAATGCTTTGAGGTTTTTTACAGGGAAATAATTTCAAAACTTTCTTAAAATTAATATTATTAATAAGATCATATTCTAATTAGAATCATTTCAGAGCAAGAGACAATTTTATGAATATTTTGGTATTATAATGCCAAAGTGAACATTTTTCAATATTAAAAATGCCATTTCCCATGTTAGAAACAAGCAAATGGGAAAATATACCATGATATTCCATATATGATATGATATGATATTTCACCTCTGCATTTCATGTTGTTTAACGAACTGTAAAAATGAATCTGCCTGAAGTTTCATGGTTACCAGTACTTTTGCTTACAAACCAAGTCAATATCTTTGGACACCAACACTTTCTGTACCGTATCCCCTTCAAGTTGGACACTGCTATCACCAGATAAACTGGGGAATCTCACAGCACTCCTGCGAACACCCCAGTTCAGGGTGCTCAACATATGCCTCCCTCTATTCACCTGCCCAGCAAGATTCCCTTAAGCAGTTTGAGGAAGCATTAAAACTTGGTACACTCAAAGTAAATGACTTTTCCATGCTTTTCTCCAGGTGCTTTTTGCCCATTGGCTGCTATCAGGGATGAAGAGACTCAGCGCTCACGGCAGGATACAGTTTTTTATATGACCCAGTTTGGGATACTGGATGTTTTGGATACTTGTGCATATTTCACTTAGCTGAAATTTTCCACCATTGAAAAGCCTAAGGTTGAGCTGTATGCAGTTATCACTGCTTGGCAGAGCTTCGGTGGCAGTTCTAGGAGAAAAAAGCTGGATATCACAATATCTAATTATTGGAGTGTGTTCTCCAATTTATTACATCTGACTCTGTGCCTAGCAAAATCTTGGAGCAGATTCTCCTGGAAAGCATGCTAAGGCGCATGAAAAACAACGAGGTGCTTGGTGGCAGCCAGCATGGCTTCACTAAGGGGAAA
>JBAFWW010020154.1:9312-25579 GCA_036873685.1 Agapornis canus | reverse complement strand
CAGTGTTCAAGGCCAGGTTGGATGAAGCCTTGGGTGGCACGGTTTAGTGTGAGGTATCCCTGCTTATGGCAGAGGGGTTGGGACTGGGTGATCTTAAGGTCCTTTCTAACCCTAACTATTCTATGAATCTACTAAACTACCACAGGTGTGTCAAAAAACACCCATATTTGCGGAAGACAGCATTTTAACTTTCTGTTCCAACTCTGACTCTTTGAACACACCCCAGCAGCATCAGCCCCAAAGGACACCAGTCCTCACAGGGGAATGCATTATGAACAACTTTCTTACCCCTCCTGAAGAACATTGCAGGGGGTTAGTGATCACCAGGAACAAGTGACACAGTGATCAACTGTCAAGACTCATTATAAGAGAAAATGGGCAAGGTCCATGCATGAAGCAGGGTGCTAACGTGAGTCTGGGGCATGGTAACACCAGTGATGCCATACCATCCCTGTGCACAAGACCTGTGTGCCCCACAACACAGACCAGGCTGCCTTCTTAAGCTGAGAGGGGGATATTAGGCAACGTCAGAAAAATAACTTGCATTAAACTGTCAAAATGAAGCAAATTTTAAAAAAATCTTTGACTTTATTTAATATTGGACACTTTTTTCCTAGTTCTGTTTCCCAGAGAACAAATCTGGCTGTCTCCTCTTTCCCCGTTTCCTCTCCCCCAGTTCAGTAATGGGGCAGAAAACTTCATGTTGTTTGCATAGCTCTTCTCCTGGTGACAGACATTCAGCACTAACCTGGTTAATAAAGGATGATATAAAGTTGCTCACACTGGTCTCTTCTACAAGATTAATAGCTGCTGCAAGAAGCAGCAGTAGCCGCAGACAAGAGAGGACACCTATTACAGCTACAGGCATACAATGGATCTGAGAAGTTTAGGAAAAACTCTTTAGGAAAACCACTGCAGAACAAGGCAATGGGTGCCCACATGTCTTTGGCACTAGGACCCTGCAAAGGCAACAGCTGAACAAAAGGTGGAAAACTAAAGCTCCATGCACAAGATAAAGGTAGGCAGGCAGTACCAGCAGGCTTGGTTCAATGAAAAATGGAACATTTGTATCACTTGAGGAGTTGGTCTTGAGCCTGAAGCCATCAGCAGAAATTTCAGCACCATACCACTGCTCAAACAGAAGAGTACCAAAGTCATTAAATGGGTGATTAGCCTTCCATCAGGTCAAAAATAATGAATTAATCCACATTCATAAAGCATTAGAGCCAGAATGTGAAAAAGTTGTATAAACTGATATACTGTGGGCTCCCAAGTAAGACCTCTTCCCTCTGTCTGCTTATAATCTTCTTTGGATTTGTTCCTTTTCACTTAATAGAGACTTAATAATTAGATCTCTTCCTTTTAGTATTTTATAATAATCTCTGAAGCAGCAGGTAAGTTTTAAGACAAAATGCTAGAAAAAACAAGGGCAGAATACCTTCAGAAACAAAAGGAACTGCAAAGGAAGCTGTAAAAGTTCTGTAAATTGGGTATTACAACCATCTACCTGTGGTTGAATAAATCTATTTTTAACAAGAGGAAAATTTTGATAAAGATTTATAAAAATCACTACAACACCTTTGCATATTTAACACAAATCAGCCTACCAAGGAATGTTGCATAGAATAAGTGAGGAATGCTTGTTCCTTAGAAATATTAAAAGCATGTTACCAGTGTCTAAGCAACTGCACAAGTACGTTTTGAAATAAATTTCAAGAGAAAGACTCAGCAAATATTGTATGCATGTCTGTATAATATGTCTTAAGGCTTACCTATGTATATCACAGTGCAGAATGAATTAGGCAGCAAGCAGATATTCCTTACTTCATAGACAGTTTAAGGTCTCTTTGAGCCCAGAGTAAGAACATCATCATGTACAAGTCTTGCATTAGATATTAATAAATAAAAATAAATATAGCCTCATATAATTGTAAGGTCAAATGCTGAAAATCTTTCTTTTAGCCTCCTCATTGGTAAAACTCTCAATTAGGTCAAATTCTGAGAGGCAACAAGTATCTGACAGCCACAGTGGTTTATCCAGCATTTCTGCTCAGCTCCCCTCTGGACGCAGCTCCCTTGGAGCTCTACCAGAACAGCCACTCTGACGAGGTGTTAACACCTAGAAATTGGAGTGGCATTTCTAACCCACCCTGCAAACCATACCTGTTGCATTTGCATAGATATGCATGCCTTGGGTAAATAATTTATGCCAGACTTTTTTCCTCCCATGACTTTAGTTTTGATATCACATCATGATTCAAAGCCTGGTGCACCATAAATTTTCTCCAAATGTGTAGTAATTCCTTGGTGCAGTCTAAAGTTATGATTCATTTATACTGGAGTGACAGCATAATACCTAAGTGTCAAAATCCATTAAAACTGTTCAATGTCTTCTGTTTATTTTTAGAACCAATTGAGACTTAACTGATGGTGAAAAATATACAGTCAAGTGTGTTTACTTCACCTTTACAAAGAATCCGTTATAGTCCCAATTAATTTGTTATTCCTGTCACAACAGGTACTGGATACTTCAAAACTGTCATTACTGTTTCTCTCTCTTTTGCCTTTTTTCTTTTTTTATATGAAGGCTTCTGTTTATTTTTAACCTATTAGTAGGTAATGGTTTCTCTTTTTTTGTGAAATAAGGAATTCCACATCATTTTCCATTTTAATTGAAATACATGTGATGATTGAATACATTTCCTAACCAACTGAAATTTATTGTGCTCAGATTTCTCTCTTCCTGTCACAGCCAGGTGTTTTGCTGCTGAATTTAACAAACATTCATAGGATGACACATCCTGTGCATTGGTATGATTGGCCAGATGAAAATTAAAAATATGCTATGTGATAGTTACAAGCATAAAAATAGTTCTCAGTACAAATCCAGAGCAGTTTTTGCCACGTTAATTGTTAACAGTACATTTTTGCTCATAGGAAATTCAGAAGAAGGTTTCAAGAAAAGAAAAACCAAAACCAAAAAACAACAAACAGCACCCAGATGGATGCTGAATCCTAGAGCAGATCCTCAGTGAAAAATATTCAGTAAGACATATTAATAGTTCTATGCAAGTAGGTGTAAATGTAACTAGAAAGAAACGTTTGGGGCTGTGTTTGAGAAAGAAAAAATGAAATGCTAGTGTCTGAATATGTTTTTACACATACTGAAACAAGAGCAATGATAGTGTTGGGTGAAAGTAGTCACAGAATAGAACAAGTGTTGAATGAAAAACTAAGTATATGTGCATACACTGTCCTGACATTAATCTGCATGGAGTAAGGTCCTACTTACAGAAGGTCTTATCACACTCCGGGAGATGGGCCCATGGTCCTCTTTGCCCCCTCTCCTTCCCTCACCTAGCAGGGAAGCCTTTAGGCACATCACAGACCCTTTGCACAACCCTCCCTGCCAAGGGAGCTGAAGTGAGCAGCCCCAAATCACTGCCCTCCAGCAAGGAGCATGACCCAACACTCACACAAACAAGACAGGAAAAGTACAGAACAGCTCTAGACTTCTGCCTAAGAGTACCAGCCCAAAAACAAGCTGAACCCAGGGAATCAACCTCCTCATTGTTTAAGAACGTACTGGGGTAGAGCTCTGGAGGACATACTGTTATTCATAGTTTTACAGCACTCAAAATCATCTGCTTTCTATTTTTCACTTCCGGACAAACAAAATACAGGAGTATAATTGAGTATAGGACTTGATATTACTTAAATGCATCATTGGTGACCCCACTGCTGCCCCAGCTGCATGGATTGTCATTTGTTTCTGAGGCAGGTTAGCTCATTTGAAGCAAAATGAGACATCATGCCTTTTTTTTTAATCTGTTATAAGAATTTTATTACTATTTGGATGATTATACTCTGTAGTCATAACTATGCAAAATTAAGCATAAATAGCTTAAGTGGCTCCTAGTAATTAGAAGTTAAGTAGGCTTATTTAAATAAGTCTATTGTCCTGTCATTATATTATGCTATCTACAGTATATTTTCCAGAGTTTTGACTTGTTCAGTTTTAAAAGTCTCAAGAAATGCGTCTTTCATTATTTCTCTTTCACAATTGCTCTCTAACCTAATAGACCTTAAACTCTGGTACATTTTTGCAATGCTTAGTTTGACTCCATTGGGTCTCCTTGGTTCACCCTAAGGACCATATCCCACCTTCCTGTATCCTTAATTGTTACACCCTTCCATTTCTTTTACAAGTTGCAAACACGTGCTCTGCCCTCTCCCATGCATGCTGGTACTTTAGGTATTTGAATGTGATTTAAAGTTCTTCAGTAGCAAAACCTAAAACCTGCAGTCATTGCTGCTGGACACCAGAGTCATAATGTGGTGGAAAGCACCAGAGTACAAAGCTGAGTCTCAGCACTTCAGTGTCTCTTGGATCATACAGATACATACATTGGCCTCATGCTATCATCTCCTGCCTTAGTTATAACCAAGAATAATGTATTTCAGTAGGAAGAGAAATGGAGTCTCCTCTGCAAGTTCATTCTCACTCTGAGCAGTATTGAGATTAGATTTTCTTATGACAGTGAACGAAATTTCTGTGAGACACTTTTCAAACATTTTGGAGTAAGTATGCCTAGTGAGGGGCAGTGCTGGGGTGGGAGCAGCAAGCAGTAAGAAATTACAAGAGACTGCCAAGACAGCACCTTCCTCCATATTATTGGTCATAAGTGACTCACATCCTGGTCCAGACTCATTTTTTGACTCCCACACCTGTAAAATCACATCAGTTTGTCATACCAGTTTACAGAAGTAAACTAAGCCTAGCTCACCTCTCACAGTCTGCACTGACTGCTTTTGTACAAGAAAATAGAACCGGCATGAATCAAACAATCCCACACTGCAGTTAACTGTTCTTCCTGAAAACCAAAAGCAGTAGTTTAGAGCTACCTGCATAGAGCAAAAAAGGGGTTTATTTGCAAAACCTGTATGCAACTCCATCAACACACTACACAGTAAGACAAACCAATTAACCAGAAGCATTAGCACAATTCATAGCTTAGTGAGCCACACCTGAGGGATTTATACCAGAAACTCCCAACTTTATTGCTGGTCATGACTGGACTTAATATGGCCTACACTCAGTTAAAGCCAATGACCTTATTTGAGTAGTTTCAATTCCCATCAGTCAATCCTGCCTTCCATAAATCTATAATTATTATAGAAATAGTTGCATTTATACAAAGTGCAACAGTCTAGTGACAATCTCAATACCATGTGTTAAAGATGAAGAAAGGAAAAGAGGAGGAAAAGAAAAGTAAATGAATCATTTTTGAGAGAATTTTATTAAATATCATAAAGCAACCAATGAAACACTGCCAGAAAACTAGGAACATCATGCAAATATTTTTTTAATAATCTGAGCACTGAACCCAGTTTTAGAAAGCAGGTTGTGGCTTGCATAGCAACTCATCTGTCATTGGACTGAAATAGGAAACATGCAAATCTTTGGAGCAAAACTCTTCCTTCCTACAGAACGGTTTTCAAACATGTGCAATACCAGAAGTGAAAAAGCACCCGCATTCAAATGGACACTTCATCATACAGCTGATTGTTTGACTGTAAAGTACAAGCTTGCAGGACTAGAATTTCTAAGAAAAAGCACATATTTTTCTTAAGAGTGATGTTTGCCCACAAGCCAAGAGGAGGTTATGAAAACCAAGGGTGTTGGTGGTACTCTACCAGCTTTCATGTCCTCCCCACTACAGACTTTACACCAACTGCTTACTCAGGGCTGGTTAATGTATCTTAAAATGCAATACATAGGTGTTCCCCTATGGATTTCTAGGGATGTTTTACATTTGTAAGAAATGATTCCATGTTTATGAATATCTGGGTCCATAAACACCATCATCTGCCTTGTTTGAGTCTGATGCAGAACAGAGCAAAGGACCCTAAATATAGAGGTCTTGCTGGCCTGTAGCTTCAGTGGTTAACTAGAACCAACCTTTGCGGGAGTTAACTGTTCCTTGGGGGTTTATGGATGTTGCAGTCAATGTTTGTAAGAGACAGAGGAGATGTGTAAAACATATGGAACAAAGACACTGGGTAACACCCTAGAGGAATCCAGAAGTGATTATTTCATTACTATGCCTTTTTCTTTTCAACTTACAAGCTTTTTGGAAAGCTCTCTTCCCAGCATTAAGGTGAACTTTTCTGCAGTTCACAGAATGCAGAAATCATTCACAAAGGTTTCTCTATAGAAAAGAGAGAAGAAACATAGTTTTTTGCAATATGTACTTAAGTACCCACACTTAGCCCACATCAGTGATTTCAAGCAAAACATAGTATTTGGCAGTGGATCACACAGTTAAGAAAAAATCTGTAGAGATAATTCATATTAATTTTAATTTATTGGCTTTTAGGATAATTTCCTCTCTTTATCAATCGACAAAGAGATTTTTTTTTTTTGTATGCAAGGAAAAGAAGAAGCAAGGCAAGTAGAATGGCAAGAAAATATATGTATTTGCAGCGACTGCTATGATTTTTAATAAATGAGAAGCTTTCTTCAACTTTTAATAAGACCTCACTTTCCTCATTAATGTTTTTTTCCAAGGACTTGTTCCAAAGTAACACATTGCCTTCTCCAGTTTTTACTACATAGGCTCACAAACAAGCTACAAGGTTTTTTGTGTGCACAGTTATGGTCCATCATTATTAAATGTCTCTTGTTGGACGGAAGAGGTGCTTCATCACAAACAGCCATTCATCAGCACTTGCCAAGCCGGCTCACATCTGACCTCTGCAGCAATAATGCTGCATCAAGTAGGCCAACTACCCAGTTTAGCAGCAGAGCAGGGAGCAGGAGCCAGCTTCAAGATTAAGTGCACTGTTTCAGGTTTTCATTCCCAGGAGCTAAGCGGGCTGATGTTGTATTGATTGCAAAAGTTTACCAGTAAGTATCACAAACAACAATAGCCAGGTCAACTATCAGTGATGCTTGAATACGAATCCTTAGGGACACTGGTGCACTCTAGGCTCAGGCACCACTATCATGATGGCTGAGTGCAGGTTGAATAAAGTTTACAGGGAAGGGAAGAGTGAGAGCCTGCAGCATGAAATGACATTTAAGCAAGTTACATGTGGGAGCAGAATGAGAGACAATGATGCAATTACATATTCCCTAGTTTCCAACTGCAGCAAAACCCTGTCATCTTTCAATGTTTATGTGTTCAGCTGGCCCCACATCCACTTCACTAAGTAGCTTGAGGTACACAGGAACAGAAGAATACACAAATGCAGGTATTAATGGGTATAGAGAGAACAAAGCAAAAAACTTTCCAAGCATGTGTCTCTTCTACCCACCACAAAGTTCAGACACCAGATCTGAAGAACCACCTATTAATAAAGCCTCCATGGGTTTGTTTTGAAAGCATAAAACCCCACAGGCTGTTCAAAACCTAGGCTAATCTTGTGAAATAAAATATTTCTTCTGATGCTGTGAAATTCAGTAGTCAGGATTAAGTGGAAAGCCTGCACTTAAAGCGTACTATGGCTTATTATGTTAAAATTAAAATCCAGACGCACTGGCCACCCTCCAGTGTGGAGTCATATCCCATAGCTATACTGAAAATCCACTTTTAAAGTTTTACTGTGTGTTATACCTAATGTCTACCTAATAGCTCATACTAAAAACTGGAAGTTACACTAAGATATTATTTAAAATAAAAATAATAAAAAATAAAAAAAAAGTTTTTAATAAAAAATTTTTAAAAAAAAAAATTAAAAAAAAAAAAAAAAACCTTACAGCAAGTTTGTTTTCCAGGCACTCCAATTTAACACAATATAACCTTCATAAAACATAACTTAATGCCCCATTTGGAGCTGAGAACTTTACCTCTTCAAACTGATTCAACCACTCCTTACAATTCCTTCCCAGGCAGTTTATATTTTAAGCAGTAGTGAAACATAACTATGCGTTCACTAATTATCATATTGTAGAGGCAGACGTGCCAAATAAGTACTACCTAAGTAAAAAACACTTTTTTACTATGCTGTCAGTAGATCTTATTCATCCCAATTTCAACTTTCATGCATTACACACAGCAACCTTCCTTTCTGTAAGATGAAACAGCTAAATATGCCTTCTGTGAAAATGAAGGCCTGTGCAACAGTTTAATTTTACAGGTAGAAAACCTATGCAAAGAATTCTAGTGCCTGTTCAATTTTATTGTGCCCACAAAATTCTGATGAGCAAATAAATTGAGCTAGTATAGGTTCTAAATGATTAGCAATTAGTACTACACTAACCTTACCTACTGACCTGACAGTCACATATTTATTCACCTGAACACAATCCTGCATGTATTACTATTTCTTCCTGTGGCAAGTTCCGAGATGAGTTCAAACTGGCACAGTCAAGAGTCGTCTTCCTGTGCCTTCCATGAAAATATGCATTCTCCTCTGAAATTCAGATAACTACCTGCCTGTTTCACCACTATGATGACACTATAGGAATCTAGAGAAATTAAAAAGTCTATCTAGGACTCAAACAGTTGCAAACCTCGGTTTTAATTATTCTGCTTAGAGTTTAATTTGCACTTAAAAGTGTTTTGCGTAAATGGAATTTTAACATCAAAAATAAATGTAATTCAGGCTTGAGTAAAACTGTTGCATTTAATATATTTTACCTATAATTTACAATTAATCTTTCAATTAATTGAGATTCAATGGCTGTGTGTTACAAGGATTAAGCTATGGAATAAATTTTCTTTGCCTGAAAATGAAGACAATATAATTGTCCATTGAGTAACTGCAGGAAGAAATTAATAAAACCTGAGTAAAGTGACAAGTTTATTATATAAACAGAAAAAGGAGTATGTCCAAAAAGATTTGAGTGCCATGGAAACAACTGTCACTTATCAGATTGCAGCAAATTACCCTTGATGATGCTTTCATTGTTCAGAAAAATATTAGTGTCATTGCAAGTCTATGCAATCACTGAAATGGTCAATGTATTTAATACAATTTTATTTAACTTCTGTGACCATAGGCCTCAAACATCAGCTCCAAGTTTTGTATTGGAGACCATATACTTTCAACTCAATAGCTCAATACAGTATAAAAATAATTGCATGAGAGGAAAAAGTTGTATGGAATTTATGTTTTCGTCTGAGTACTCTTGAGTTGTTCTAAAAGATAATATTTAAGCAGGTGAAATAAAGAAGAAAATGCATAATAATATCTTGCTGAAATAAAAAGAAAATCTTTAAAGGTTCTTCTTTAAAGATAAAGGTATGTACTGTAATAACATAAAGGGTAAGAACATTCCTGATAGCTCAATATATTCTGAGATAATGTAAGGATTTAGTTACAAGCATCCCAATTAATTATATTATTTGGCCTTTGGGACTAGTCAAAGTCTTGATGATGTCATTAAACGCTATTTTTGTCTGCTCTATAGAAGCGTTTACACTGAAGTATTTATGAAGTTTTCAGTTGAAAACTGGTTGTTATATAAATGTGGTAACAAGAGAAAAAGAAAAAATGTGAAAATAGCTGTTAGACTTTAGACAACAACAAAAAAGCACCACAATAGGCAGTACATCGCATCCATATCCTTGCAATTAATAGGAAACAGTTAGGAAATAAGTCTCACTCCATAGTTAGTACAACACTGTTTCAACTCTATTGTAGAAGTGCTTAGTAAACACATTATAACCCACATGTTTATGTTAGGATAGTTCACAAAAAACACAAACTCTGCAGCTATGGGGAATAACATAACAACCTGAGAAAAGCTCACAGAAACATTTCTTAAAGCACCATTGGGTACATATTTTTCCTCACAACTAACCCCTCAACCCCCTGCTGCAGCAGCAGGGCAGGCCTGTGACTATAAAACTGTTCTCGCATCACCTTTCTCCATACCTGAGACAGTCAAAGTTTTAGGATGTGCTTGCCTTTTCCTAGACAATACAGTGCAATCCCATCACTGCTGCTGACCAAAGTCAGTAGGGATGCTGGAGTGCAGAAGTGTTACTTTCTCATTATTCTCTCTGCTTACAGTAACAACTGTAAAGCTCTTTCTTCTAAACTGAGCATTCATTGTTACCCAACAAAAGTAATTAAAACAAATTAAAGAAGAAAGAATTTGTGTCTGTCTGCAACAGTTAACTAGCTTTGATGTGGTTTGAATATGACAGCACCGAAGCAATACTTGGTGCCTCTGGATTATAGGCAGAGTGTAAAAGCTTTTTGAAGGGAATAAAATAATGAATAAATAAAAAAGATTTCTGCATTTTAACCACTCGTGGATAAAATAAAGTTTCTTTGCCATAGTCAGTTTATCACATTAAGCCTGCATTAATATTTTCTAATCATAGTGACCTCATCCTGTCAGAGTGTACCAGCCCTAATCCTTGCTGTAATGTTTTCTCATTAGCTGCTCAGCATTGGCCACACTGGTTGTAGCAGCTAAGCACTGCCTCAGGCACCACTGGAATTAATTACCAGAAGAAACACTGCTGTTTTGAATTGTCATCTTGAATTTATCACTTGCCACTTAATGTAACTCATCTGACCTAATACCTCCACCATGACACAGGGGGCTTCAGCACCAGCCCGAGGTGAGCGATGGCAACAGCGCTGTGGATCCCTGTGTGCCCCGGCAGCCCCGCAGGCAGCTGCTCCCAGCCTGGCTACAATCCTGCCCGGCAGGCAGAGCGAGCTAACGATGCCCCCAGCAAATTGCAGATTACGCATACCTCATGTTACAACTGAACCCAAGGAGGACTTCAGAGCTGGAGCCGGTCCACCTAATGGTCGCTGCCTGGAGAAGATGATCTTTCATTCCACTAGATGTGGTGACACTAACCATTTGTTTCACTCATGTTACATTTCCAAAATAATGAAACCGGCTATTCACACACAGATGAATAAATGGCTCCAGGGGACCTCGCCGAGTTAGGCCTGTGGCATTTTCTTATAAATCGCGAAAAAAATTGCTCGTTAAATTATTCTCAAAACAGAATGCAAGTCAGTAATATAATACAAGTAACAACTACTCTACATCCCTTCCCCTACCTGTATTTTCCTTTTATCTTAGGAAAAAGGATCTTTCCTTCCTCCTAGGGGTTTGTATCTTTAAACTCCATAGTAAATGCATTCTTTTGCTTAAAGCAAAATACAAGTTTTGCTATGTACATGCTATCATCCCCAAGTCTGAACTTTTATCTGTGAAGAACTTGCAATTGCAATTGACTCATTCACATTTTTCTGACACAAAGGAATAACCAAAATACCCACATTTTTGCCGAAAGCTTCGTATCTGCAAGCTCTATTGAAGTGCTTAATTCCACAAGATGTAATTGTACTATTGCTGAAAACAGAGATGACTCGGTGTAATAAGCCAAAAATACCCTAAAGAAGACAAATATTAAAAAACTTGCCTTTTAGTAGCCTTTTAACGATAACAATTCTGAACACGTTTCTTAGACAAAAAGATTTCCTCTTGCTACCACACTGTATACTCAGCACAGTAAACTTAGAGAGATGTATAATGTGATATAAACATTAATAGTTTCACAATTGTGTTTTAGAAAGACTATTTATAGAGAAAATACAAAATGCCTCCCAAAAGTATACTTAGATGTAAGCCACCATAATCTTCCTGCTCATGCAGCAGGAAATCTAATACACCAGCTCAATAAACCTGTAGGAAACAAAGGTTTTATGTAGCATTAAGAGTCACAATATTAAAATACCACATATTACATTCAACTACTCTTACAACACTCATTTTAAGAGCTAAGAAAATTAAGTGCCAGTTTGAGAGTAATAATATCATAACATGCAGAAAGAGACTGAAGAAGTACAAAAATATGTGGAGTTCTCATGATATCTTTGTCATTTGGGGCAGATCCAAACATTTGATGGTACTGACATTTTGGGTTATCACCAGAAAATACTGCCCCAATACAGCAGTATTCCTTAGAACATGCTGCAAAATGTAAATTCTCATCAGCTGACTCAGTGATGCTATTTCAAAATGTATAGTTTACCCTTTTTATTGTTGATAGCAATAAAGTAATCATTATCATTGATATGTCAGTCAAAATCCAGATTTAAGTATAGATGCATGACAAAATACAGATATGTGTTTGTGAGAACCCATTAAAATAGGGTATACATATTATTGACCTTGGGGTGGAATAATCTAGACAACTGATAAAAATACTTATTATTTACTCACTAAGTCCCTGTCTTATTTATATTATCTTACCTAGTAACTACTCCCCAGATTGTTACTAGAGGTCATGCTTTGCAGGATTTGACTCCTGGAAGCGTGGCTCTTGGACTAAAGAGGAGCACGAACTGTGAATCTCAGTTGCCCATTCCTGGAATCCAGTCTTTGCTCCACTTTTAGTTAGCAGTGAAAGATGTCATCTGTTAGGAAAATACTATTTGTTTTCTTTAATACCCCCAAAACCCTACCATGACTTCTGCATACTTTTTCAAGTGTATGACTGGATACTTAGGAGAAGTAGGATTGGGAAAAAAAATTGGATGGAGACGGAAGGACAACCTTTTCCGTCCAATCACATTTTGCAAATGCTTGCTGGATGGACAGAACTTTGGGATGTTTTGGTGAAATGGGTTAATAGATGAAAGACAAGTATGGTGGTCAAGACATATAACTACATTTATCACATAATCAATGCTTGAACATGCTAATTATGTATTTGTTTATTTAGTGATAATTTCATTTATGCGAGTATGTAGAAAGTGACATTATTTTTGACAGCTCACAGGAAGACTACAAACCCCTTCAGAGCATGAAACGAATTGGGGGTTATTATATATTGTAACTATAAGCAAAAATTAGATAAGCACAACACTGAATACTATACACTGCACTGCAAAGGTGTATTCTGTACTTGTACTTGTATCACATATTTGAAAAAGCGACCTTAGGTGTGCATTTGCAGAACTCAAGTTTTTATTTCATCCTATTATTTAATTATAAAAATCCATAGTTTAAACTGAAGGAAATACTAGCTAGCATTTAAAAAAAAAATCTTGCAGGAGGAAAATGCATCTAAAAGCAAATTGTGTGTATTTGTTATTGGGAGACTGTGTTTATGCAAGCAATTGTCATGCAAGCAGAGTTGTAAGTAATAATGTGGCCTTTAATGACGGAATGATGGACCTGCCAAACACTAGCTCCTGCCATAGACTGCTTGTATTTCCCTGCACAAAGATGCCCATCTGGGAGTTATTAACATATCCTCGTCAATTCAGAACCTACTTTAACATAATCCATATTTGTTGGAGAAAGTCCAACATCAGCCAGAGAACAGTGGCCACGTGATCCAATGACACATTTCAAGCAGCACACATAAAGCATGCTTGGGCAGCTAAGCAATTCAGAAATGCAAATAGCAAAAGCATTCCTCTTTCTAAATAAAAAGGACAAATCCCTTTTGGCATAACATCTTATACACTTTTGGTACTGAATGGAAACAGCAGAGGTAGGAAAGGGACAGATAGGTGCTTTTTCATTTCATTCCAAGCAAGCCAACACACTCAGTATGGCACCAAAGCTGCTGTGTTTCCAAGACCCAAAAAATGCTCTGCTGCATGGGGGCAGTAGAAGAGAATACAAATTCTCTTACATCAGCAGTATCCTGTGCTTGATTGTGTGATACTTATAAAAGTGAGCATTGTTAAAAGAGACCTTAACTCAGCAACAAAGACACCTTTCATTATAAAACTACCTGGTCCTACAGGACACTCTACCCTTGGAAGTTCATGCTTACATAGAATTCTATTTTCAATGTCCCTTTATAATTTTGAGTGATCCACTCTTCATTAAGTTTCATGAAGTTTGGACTTTAATTTTACACTGGTACTTCTGGAGCCTCACCACAATATCAGTAAAAATCCCGAAATGTCATGCAGATGAGACACCATGAGAGTGCCAGGGCTCATGGAGGGCCTGACACAGCACTCAGATGTACAGTATTCCAGGATGTTGACAGCTAAGCCCCCTTTTAACCCTCAGCTCAATGGAATATGATATTTACTGGCTTCAGTTTCTGACTGGATAAAAACCCAGAAAACTCTTTTCCTCCTTTTTCATCCAGGATTACTAGATTTTGTGATTTCTGGTGTTCAAATATTGCTTATGACATTTAAAGACCTTCAGGGAAATGCCACTTTTCCCATCACCCAGCCACTAAGGATGGATTCTAACATACGTATGTGAGCTATAAAAGAATAGTGTAAACAATACCTTCCCATTAAACTTCAGTTCAACATTAGGACTGTGCTGTCCAAAGATCGTAGTTAAAGATAACAGAAGTGTGACTATATTCCTTTGTGTAGCTCAGTCATGACCCTAATTAATGTGTCCAGTTCAGACATGTATTTCTTTAACTAATGGGTGGTTTTGTTTGGACAATTAGGCAGAGTTGACAAGGAAATTTTACATCAAACTGGGTCATAAAAAATACATTATTCAGCATTATTATAAGTAAAACACTATTTATTACCTGAACTTTACAATACACCATTATAAATCATTACCTGTCATTAAGGTATGTTAACATGAGATCAAAGAGACAAAGCTAACTTAAACAAACAGAGGTGCAGAGAAGGCTTTTAGACTTACTTATTTAAATTGAAACAAGTGTAGTTGAGTCCATTGATTACCTAGAATGTCCTTTCAACTGAAGATGCAAATCAACTAATCACTGCAATCTCAGAGCATCACTTATTCCTTGACAAAGATCACAGCTGTGCTCTGAGAGAAAAGCAGCTAGAGGCACCCACAGAAATATGGAAAACCACAAGGCTTTCTGGCTGCAAGTTTAGATTCCCTTTCATTACAGCTCTCAGCATTCATTAAAAATAATAAACAGAAGTAATCTAAAACAAAGGGACATCCTCAGTTTTAAGGGATTAATTTCTTAAACAGAGAAAAAAAACAAACTGCCAATTCAGCAAATTATTCCAGGTTTATAAGACTCATTCTAGTTAACTGTTTTCATAGCAGTGGTGCCTAAGTGTTTGAATCACTGAACAGGATCCCTTTATCCTAACAACTATGCAATGCTCTCAAGTACAGATACTCCAATACACTTTGTGTCAAACAGGGAAAGTCCTACAGAGAGAGCTTTCATCATGTTGTGCCACTGACCTCAACAGCCATCTTGAAAATGAGGAAATGATCCCTGAAAGTACAACCTTATCTCAGCACTGAACAATACTGTTTTCTGAGCAACATTGCAGTCTAACAGTTGCAATATTTCCTTAGAGCTTGCACAAGATGTAAACTGTTGGGCAAGTTTTTCACTCAAAATGAAAGGTTTTAGACGTGTGAGCATGTTTTGATTTTTTTCTAACTGTGCTATTTAGCAGACTTGCTGCAGTCTGCAATTTTATTGTGCCCTGCAAGATTCAGTCAACGTTCCAGAAAGCTGAGAGGGACAAAACTAGAAATCACAATTTTTGACCAACCCTGAGCCAAGTCTTTCTAAAATTCCTGAATCAGTTGGATCCCTTGTTTCTGAGTACGCAGTTAATCAGAATCTCTTCTTTTTCAAATATGATTATATAAAAATCATAGACACACATCAACCCTCACTTCCATGGAAACATTTCCCTCAAACGTATCCATAATCTATTCTCATTCTTTCTCTTGATCAAAATGTCTGTGCTGTGAGAGAGCTAAACATTTATTCCAGCACAGTTGTAGGCTAGTCTGTAGTCTCAACATTTTTAGCCACAGCTTCGCTGTATATTGTAAACTTATGCAACACATAATAAATTGTGGGAGGTTGATTTAGGAGAGGATAGCAGTCCTCAAGGGTTCAAAAATAATTACCGTTTATATGCTCATATTAGGAACTAAAACATCACTCAGGAGTGTTCTCTCATCAGACCTCTTTTAAGATTTTCTAGATTAGCAGAAGCAAGCTATATCATTTTGTTTGATATCTCGTTACTCCTCTCTTTGCAAGCTTGTCTTAACACGCACCAAGCTCCTTGAACTCATTTACACAACTTAATCATCAAGTTTATGTAAATATATCCTGACCTTAATTAATTTCTTATACGCATGCCTAAGTCCTTTCTTGTGGAAGAAGGCGGGGGGGGGGGGGAACACAGTTTCTCAGTGCATAGAATCACAGAACGGTTTGGGTTGGAGGGACCCTTGAAGATCGTCTAGTTCTAACCCCCCTCTCATAGACAAGGACACCTTCCACTAGATTAGGTTGCTCAAAGCCCTGTCCAACCCAGCCTTGGC
>JBAFWW010020152.1:0-11342 GCA_036873685.1 Agapornis canus | reverse complement strand
CCTGGGCAACCCATTCCAGTGCCTCACCACCCTAACAAGAAAGAATTTCTTCCTTGTATCACTAGCCAGCTCTGAATAGTCTGTGGAGAATTAAACTTACCTGGTGCAGTAGCATCCTTCTCAGTTGCTTCCTTGTCCCCCTTCCTCCCAATGCACACATCTGCCCTTCCATCTCCTACAGTTATTCTTTTTAAAGATGACACCTAATTTTCTTCCTAATTAGGAGAACTGTGCAGAAGGATTCACTGACCCTAAGAAGAGCCTGTTAACCTTTTCTCAGGGTCAAGCCCAGTCTGCTGCCTAGAAGCATAATCTATTTCTCATTATATTTGAACAGTGGCTAAATCCAACAAGTAGAAACACCAAATGACATCATTAATTACTCTGTAAAACAAGAGGAAGCTAGCTACTTTATGTAGAACGTGAATATTCTTGCAAATACTCCTGTAAACTTACATTCCCCTAGTAGCATAAACAACTTGCCCCAGTTGTTCCAAGTTGTCTATAAAATACAGTTGTGTGAAGCTGGGAGACATGTATAAAGAAACCTTCACTACACCATAAACTTTCCAGAGGAAAGAAACGCTTCTTCCTTGTGATACAAATACAGATTATATGAACTAAATTTTGACCCAGGTAAACCTGGGATGAGAAGGTATTTAGAATCTCAACTACACTTCATAAAGTAAATCATTGACTGAACCACAGCAGTAGGGATATTTTCACAACAGGGCTTGGTAAAATCCACAATACCCTTCTTTTTCAAACACAAAAGTCCAAGATACATGATTATGATGCTATAAAGCTTAAAACACCAACCTAAAAACTTTCCCAGCTACCAGAACAACTGCAGTTGGTGATTCCAGTACAGAAATTTCTTGCACTGTCCAGGGGAAGTTCTCACAACTATTTTCAAGCATTGTAAGTTAATGCATTTTAAGAAGACAAGTGATTTAACAAAAGAATCCCCCCCCCAGTTTATCATACTGCTGGCAAACTGTAATCCTTTGCCATGCTGGCTTGCCACCTAACGTAAGCAATCAGCAGAACTGCTTGGTGGAACAGACATCATGATCTTTGCTCCATATACAAAGAGGAATCTTAAAAAGGGAGTTAAGGCACAGGCATCATGTCTGGGATTCGGAGCAACATATATGCTTATAACAGTTTTCACTGTCAAACAGTATCCTGACAGCCTTCATCTTCTTTTCAAACTGCATGTCTTGTGTCACCTGTCAACTCTGTAGTGATTTCTTGAATACTTTAAGCCTTCTACCTATTTAGGCAGCTCAACCCCAAATGACATCAATCTCACAATCCATCAACTAAGAGCTGCACCTCTAAGATGCATGCATTTGATCCCATAGCATAGAGGCATTAATTAGAATCTTATCTGCAATAAAAGATTTTCCAAAGGATGACAGCATCCCCAAAACCTGAACATTCAAAGCTAAAAGATATTAAGCCTGAAACCTTAAAAGCTCCATTCTCAGTTTTGTTTTTCAGGAAACTGAGTTTTGCTTCACAGCTTAATTGCTACCTATAGTAAGTCTGCCTTGTAAATCTGGCATGTTACAAGAAAGAGCTGCTGTCTCATACATGTATATATACAATGTATAGCTCATACCCTCTGTAGCAATTCTATCCTATAAACCTGCATCACAATCTCTCATTACAGATAATCTTTTAGTTGCATGCATAGATGATATTGGCTTCCACAGTGCTTTACAAGCTTCACAGTACCGTATACACTACTTTACTTAAAAAAACACATTAGTAACACTTGATGAGCGAAGAGCCCCCTGCAGAAGTCTGCTTCATACAAACATTCTGGTTCCTCCTCAAGCATATTTTCTTAATCAGCCACGGCATATATAATCATTACAGAGACATGTAAATATGGGCACACCAGCACCCCTATAAATGTTGAGGTATTGCAACAAAGCTTGATAAAAGTCTACTAGCAATCAGGAAGAACAATATTCTGCTGAATCTCATAACAACAGGCCACTGAAGAGAGAAAGAACATCCCTCAGCAGGGGATGTTCACTTAGAAAAGCATGGACTCTGAAGCAGAAGACATCTTTTTGGCTTGGCATCATCCTTCAACAGAGTCAAAGCCACTCACCTTGCTGTGGTTCAGAGATGTGTGGCATGGACAGGAGTGTTGCACATGCACTGCTGAGGGAAGCCAAGGGGGTGGCACTGCAGGATGCTCGTCTTGTGGTCATGGGCAAACCTATAGGATTTTAGTTAAGAAACGAAGCTTACTGAAGTAAAAGCAGATCAAGAAGCCCAAGCCTGAGATGTTATACCACTATCATATTAATAAGGAAGTCCAGCATCAGGGGATGCTGGAGGTTGGCTGGGACCTACACTGTACAAACACAGTGATTTGATCAGGGCAAGACAATTTCTATGCTTTACTGAGGCTTCACTAGAGCATCTGTCTGAGAGATCAAGAGTTCAGAAGAGCAATTCATCTCTGCCTAGTTGTCAGTGTGACTGCTTTCACCCACCTCACTCCAAACAGCAGGGCTTACCTTCCTCCTCATAATGGGACTCCTAGCTCTTCCAGCAGCCTCTGCTCACACCAGGGACTGAGTCACTTGCACCCCCAGCCACATTTTGTTCCTGTTATTTGTACCTAGCCATCTCCCCAATACAAAGATTCCCACACCAAGATAAAGCAACCTGCATTCCAGTGTAAGATATCTGCATATTGCCAACCCTCAATTGTGTCTGTATCACACAGGAAAATAAACAAATCAAAACACAAAAAAAAAGGGGGAACGGGGGGATATTTCTTTCTGCCTCCCCTGCTTATCAGGAGCAGAAATAAATGATGTTATGCTATAAAGGCAAGAGTTTTTTCTGTGCCTAGCGACTGCTGTTTTCCCCTCGCAGCATACGGTCTTGTTAGTTTCTTTCCCTCCTCGAAGTGAACTAATAAACAAGGGGTAGGCTGCCTTTTCACCAAGGGAAAAAGAGAAACATACTTCTAACAAAAAGGTAGACGCTTATCTCAGTGCCAAGAAAAAGTGTTCATGCCCCATTAAACAGAAGGTAGATTCCCGTTTCTCTGGTTCCTTTGTTTGCTGCCTCAGATTGTTAAACAGAGCAAGGGCACTCCTGCTTCCAAGCACCTGCATTTAATTGCAGCTTATTGCATTCCCCACAGGGAGGCAGGAACAGCTGCAAGGGAACACTGTACTGATTCAAGAGCAGAAAATACTCTTTTTCTCCTGAGCAGGAAATGTGCTCTCTTCTACAAAAATCACACTGCTCTAGAGAGAAATCATTAGGAAAAAGAGCTAGTACTGCTTGGTTTTCCTCTGTTTCCTTTCATCTATCTTTGCTCAAGCAGGTTAATAAACTGCTATTATAAAATAAAAAAATTACCAAGACTCTATAAAGAATCTATTTAAAACTCACTTTTCAAGAAAAAGAATGGCTTTGGCTGAGCAACCTGCATGTTTGTTAATTGAAAGATCTTCCACAAAGCTTTGGCAGGTCATCTAGATTTACATTTAAGTGAATATAATTCAACAAAATGGATGCATAAACTATGCTTAGGACTGCTTTTTGAAGAAAAATTAAAAAACAAGGATTTCTCCCCATCCTGCATGGTATTTAATTGCTTATTTATGGAAGGCTGTGTAATGAAACTCTGGGAAACCACGTACATTTTTCCTTCATGACAGCTACATTCAATTCCTCTTCCTTTCCAGCATTTGTTCCATTTATTTGTTTTCCAAACAGAATATTTTAATGACTTGCTCCACACACACAGGTTGGGTTTTTTTTTCTTTTCTTGTACTTCTGCTGTTTTTTCTTGGTTCCTCTTAGAAACTATCTAGTACAGTGAAGAATGCTAAAAACACCTTAGTAATTATACCAAGCCTCAAACCCACAGATTGACCAGCACTTTCCACTTCAAACGTAGGAGATCTCCATCAGCTGACAGAAGAGCAAATATTCATACAATAAGGAGCCTTGGTTTGATAGCTCCTCCAACTTAGGAGAAGGAAATCCAGAAACCATGTCCTCCGGTTTGATGAAAGTCAGCAGAAAGCAAGGCACAGAGCTGCAAGGCCCTACCCATGCTCATCTCACACTCAAAAGCCACCAGGAAAGGTTCTCCTTGTACATTAATTTCTCAGGGCTCCCTTGCCAAACTAGTTCACCTCTACCAAAATCAAATGGAAACAATAACCTAGGGTCTGGAAGCCCTGGGGCATCCCAGCATGGTCACAACAGCTCTTTTAGCTTGCAAATATTTTCTGGATCCCAGGATTTGAAAGAAAAATTTGCTTTCTCTATGACATCCTCTGTACCCAGAGGCAGCACAATAAAGAGAATAGTCACAGCATCACTCTCTGTCTAGGCCTCCTAATACAATAGAAGGGAGAGAATAATTGTTTCACATACCACTCTACTGCCTTATTGAATTAAAAGTGAAAGTATTTTTCCCCCTAAGTACTGAAGAAATAGAATATTTAACCTCCCACCTGTTTCCCCAAAATAAAAACAATAAAAATGGAAATGTTTTCTTATGCTTTTTGAAGTTCATTGGATTTAAGCAGACTGTAATATTGAGGTTTGGTTAGTTGCACACACTGCATGCTTCCTGTAACGTTTGAACTTATTTATTTTAAAACAACTAAAGTAAACTTGCTTTTAGTTTAAGCTATAGACTAAAAAATATCAATAAAAAAGAGCCAATTTGACAGACTCAGTGGCTGAAGTCTTTGACAGAACAGGCACAAGATGAAGCAGTATACTTTCTCTACCTTGTTTATTTGCATCAGTCTTAACTTCACTATACCTCTTTTTGATTGAAGAGCAGCTCAGCTTTAGAAATCCTTCTAGCTGGTGCCTTAGGTCTTGCAACAGCAGAGTATTTTCAGTTGGGAGGAGCAGGGTTTCCATTACACCATTACAGTACACATGTGGGTTAGCCAAAGGAGAATACAAACGCACCATACACAGTCCTCCAAACACAAATACCAAAAATTAAGATATCTCAGGGAATCCTATCTCTTCCTTCTTCTCTACTATTCTCTAGTCAACTGTCTAGCAAAAGAGCTGAGAAAGGAGGGTGTGCTGCACTTAGATCCATAACTACATTGCAGTTAAAGATCATAAGCCACAGGCTCTCCTTAAATGTACAAGAACAGCATCTCTTTCCTGCCTGTCCGTGTGCATCTTAGAAACCACATCTATTCAGGAAGGTCTCTTTCCTCAGCTCCACAGAGGCCTGGTGATGAGCCTCCCCAGCAATCCTGACTAACCTTCCTGTGCACCTGCACATTCTGGCTCTATTTCCTTTGATTTCTGCCTCCTCACACTCCTTTGCTGCTCAGCTGAAATGGGCTACTCCAGAGATCAGGGGTGAAAGCATGATGGGGCAGATAATTTCCTGCAGTGGAAGAAACCTTCCATGGGACTAAAATGACTAAAGTCTTCCAGGTTTGTTTCTTTCCTCGTAAGAGCTTCCTAAGGATTTAATTCAGTGTCAGCCATCATTATCTCACAGTCTCTAGTGTGAACACAGTAGCTAAAATAAAAGGGGCCAGTGCTTGAGAAAATTTAGAAGAAAGCAGTGAGTAAACTGCACATGGAGAGTGCTGGTTAGTACTGGAAGAACATTGGTTAGTACCACAAAGATAAGATTCAATATTTCCTTCATTCACTGGACCTGCCTCAGGTTAATTCATTTCTACTTGACCAGGCTTTGGTGTTTCAGTGATAGCAGGCCTCAGACTGTGACAGATTAAGTTGTTCTCAGCTGCTAAACACAGGTTGGCATCGCATTTGTTTCCTGTATAAACACCCAAGAGTATTTTCTTACTTGCTCTCAAATGGTAAGATACTTTCTAGGTGTTAGGGGACAAAAGCACCGAAAGGAGCTGCTACCTCTGGAACAGCCGACACTACACATATTCACACCTAAGCTTTTTCTGTAGTCAAGTTTCTGAAGTCTCTTCATTTAGTTGTTTATAACAGCCTGATTGAGCTAACAACTCTCCCCATTTACAACAGCAAATTAGAAATTGGAGATAGTCTCACATATAGTCTGAATGTAATCCTTGAAACTTGAACAAAGTTCATTATTGCTAGAATTCTGAAGTGGGACATGCACAGGCAGAATTTGAAGATTTCCCAAGTAATGCAAACAAATTAACATAAAATACAGTTATAATGAGAACTTCACTTTCTGTTAGGTCAACTTCTCCTACCTTTAGGATTGCAGTGCAAATATATAGATCATACACTGTCATTTCATTGATCCGGCATCAAATACTGTTTTACTACATACCATAAGCTAAAGGGGATTCATGCAAAAGTCCTCTAGGTAGACTAGATTTTTATGTCTTACTATGAAAGCAGTTTAATACATTGAAAAAAAAACCCAATAACTGTTCTAACAGTATATGTAATAACACATTTGGCTGACTAGGTTCATATAATGTGATTAACTGAACACTTAATATTTAATTAAGTAACATGGTACCTTCATTTACTCTGTGACTGTATCTCATCATCCTCAAAAGGACAAAATATAACATAGAACTAACAGGATTTCAGAAGGAATTTTATCTTAATTATCACAACCAAGAACAAGACTCCTTGTTACAACACTAGCTGCAACGTAGAACATTCTCAGAGTGCATATGAGTTTAAGTAAAACTATTGTATGAACACTTTATTTTGTAATTATCTACATAATGAGAATTGGATGAGAGTTCTACCAATTCCATTCATCACATCTATATACGTCATTGTAAGGTGACACTTTGCATCTCTTCTGCTTGCTTTCTATTTGTCACATTATTTTTCATATTGACAAGCCATGTCTTGTCAGATTCTATGAATATTATCTACACACTGGATGCACACATTGACAATTTTACATAATTATTCATAAATCATGCTTTCTGCTACTAGTCAACTAGTCTCTTTTGCTCCCAATTTCTTCTCTGTATTCATGGCTTAGGTGGCTAAGCCCTTGAGACTCCCTGGGGCTGAGAAAATGGACATTTATTTGGCACTCCAACCAGAACAGTACATTCTGGCAATGTATGTTTGGGGCAGCATGACTCATGACTATTGCTTTAGCCAGAAATAAATGGACCTGTGTATATGCACACATTTTTAAAATACAACATTTAGAATTTTCCAAGATCTAATTGCCTGTACACCAAATGGAGTTTTTATTGCTTTCTGTAATATTATATCTAGTTAACTATTTTTGTTTGTATGCCTGCTAATATAGAAGCTGAAATAATTCAATCTTTGAAATTTAAAAAAAACCCTAAATTATTAAATTGCTTATTATTGTACCTTTACAGATATTGCCTCTTCAAAATATTGTTCATTCTGAGATATTTTGCTTGTTTGCTTTAAGAATATTGAATGAAAGCAGAAAACACAAATCTTCAATCTCCATGAAAGTAGGAAAATCTACAGTGTTTCTAGGACATATGAAACATGAGTGGCAAATCAGTAAAAGTGTGATGGATTTCTTGGCTACTACAGAGGATGAAGAGAAGCAGCATGTGCCTGTATGCTTTTTTTGACCCACATGCATGAAACACACCCTGAGACTCGTTAGAGAACTCCAACCCATGGGCTAACTTTGTAAATAAAACTTGTAAACAGAAGAAAAATCCTTAAGAGGTACAAATCCAGTGACCAGAAAATTAAATTCAGACAAGTGTCTTTCCCTGGAGATTAGTACTTTCCTGGATGTTTTACAGATACCTTAGCAATGACACCTTTACACATGCATGCAGATTAAGTTTTACAGATAATGTATCATCCAAAAGCTTCAACTTGAGCTTGCCTTTCCAGAAGCAAAAGGCCAGTATTTCAGATTTTTTTCAACAAAAGACCAACAGCTGATGGTGATTAGCTACTATCTTCATTTATACAAGTACTGATATGCTTCTTTTAGCTGCAATAATTGTTACTTGTCCTGGGTTCAGCAGTAGCATTCATTTTTCTCCTTCTCAGTAGTTGGTGCAGTACTGTGGTCTTGACTTTCAGCCTGGGAACAGTGCTGATAACACCGATGTTTTCAGTTGTTGTTCAGTAATGTTTACTCCAATCAAGGACTTTCTGAGTCTCATGCTCTGCCAGGGAGGAGGGGAAACTAGGAGGAAGCAGAGACAGGACACCTGACACAAACTACCCACAGAGGGATTCCATACCACAGCATGTCATGCCCAGCATATCAACTGGGGTCAGTTATCTGGCAAAGTTAGATGATTGCTGGGGTTGGGCAGGGTATAGGTTGGCAGGTGGTGAACAGTTGTATTCTCTTCCCTTGTTATTTCCCTTATCATTATTATTATTATTGCTGATAGCAGTAGTGGTTTGTGTTATAACTTAGTTACTGAACTGTTCTTATCTCAGCCCATGGGAGTTACATTCCTTCGATTCTTCCCCCCATCCCTCTGGGAGCAGATGGGAAGAAGGTGGGAGGGTCTTTTTAATGACTGAGATAATTGCAAGAGGGATTAATCATTAAGTCAATTAGACTGTGGATCTCAGCCACTGAATTGGGAATCGCCTTAATTTGATTCTGTGATTCAGAAACCCTTACTAGGTTCAGGAAAATAATGTCAGCAAATGCTTGTCTGGACTGACTGATGAAACCATGCCAATGATTGCTGCTTTATAACAACAGAAATTCAGAGCTTAATGCAAATGAATGAGCTTGGGCTGGTGATTCATGTGGGCTCAGGGATGTCAGGTGCAGTTGGAGCCAGTCACTGGCTGAAACTGGCAAGCAGCAGCCCCAGGCAGGTGAGAGGGGGCTAGAGAGGCACCACCAACAGAGGAGATAACCTTTCCTTTTCTGTTTACTAACAGAAAAATGAGTACTTTTTGAGCTATAGAGGAGGGAGAAGCTTAGAAGGACAAATTATGCGTTCTTCTTTTGGCACCAACTGCTTCAAAATCACCAGGAAAAAATGGTGCAGTGCTGTCCAGATTTTTCCTCCTGCTTCAGTGCACTGTTGCTGCCATAAATCCACAACTCTAATTTGCAGTCACCTCCCTGGGCTACTCACTTGCTATTAAAAAAAAAAAAAAGTCAAAACATTGCCAAACATTGTCCAAAAAGATATGCACATACCATAGAACTGGGAGAGAGGAACCACAAATACAGTGCCCTTCATCTCTTTAGAACCAGGAAACACCAACTCATCAGCTGAGTATCCAGCACTCTGATATCTGAACACTGCTTAATAGGTTGGTTTTTACGTTATAATGAATTATATACCTTCAGTCACTTATTAGTTTGCTATTACTATTATTATTGTTTCAGCCTTACTGCATTCCTCAGGAAACCAAAGACACCAAAATAATCATAGCCTCCATACACTATACTAATCTTGTTTCCATTTCAACTCCAGATTTTGAGCACTTAGACTGAGCTAATTCAATTTACAGGCTCATTAAGCAGACTGCAAATGAAAGGGAAAGACAGTGTGTCTCCACAGGAATCCTCAACGTTAGAACAGTCTCTGGGTTTTAAAACTGCAGGAGCTCCTGCTGCAGCATGAGTCTGCTTTCTTATACCTGAAATCCAAAATAGAATCCAACAGGTGAAGAAAGTGGAAAAGAAACTGAAAATTGTAATGCTTTTCCCCCAGTAAATATTAAATTACATGTTAATTTCTCTATAGGCTTCCTGGTCAACTCTTTACAAATAATGACTAATTTCCCAACAGGCTTTTTTGCTAAACCACATTTTTCTTCTGATTCATCTTAAAACTTTCTAAAAATTAAAAAAAAAAAAAAATCTGTCTCTCTCTGTATCTCTTCCTAGCTCTACCTCTGTTTGTCACAGCTAAGGAACAGTGACTGTATTCAGCACTGTTCACAGCAGGCCTGTCAGACCTCTTCAGTGCACCCAACCCCATAATGTTATTACTGACCACATGATTGTTTCACCTTTTAATTATAAGATTCATTCCCATGAATGCAAGATTCCTTAATTTATAAAATATTTTTCTGGTCAGAATACATTTTGGAGGGGCTTTTAGGTTTGTATTGATTTGCTTTGGTTTAATTAGCTTTACTGTAACTGCTTACTACTTCTTATTTCTTTGCTCCCAGAGCTGAGAAGACTGCTGAATTACATCAGTTCCCACAGGAGGCAGCCTTCAGCTGAGCACTGGTGTATGAATGACTACTTGCTCTGTGGTGTGTATTCATCAGAGGCAGATTCAAATGCACACTCTCACTTTATTAAATTCTTACATTTGATATATGTATTCACGAAGGCAAGTTTCAAACTAAATCTTTGGTGAGGTTCAGTGGTAGTCATTACTCTAAGTGCAGCAGGAATTCAGACCTCCCCATCACCCCCCATCAGTGATGCTGAGCTCAAGATATTGATGAGCTTCAGCACATTTAATTTAAGAGTTTACCCTTTGTCTCCAGTTAATAACATACATGCACTCTCTTCTTTCAAACAAACCCCTTTTACAAGCAGGGGACTTTATGCCTGGCAGCTAAATACTTGGTGACTAAATGACACCTCCTTGAAAGCAAAAGCTATTTCATTGTCCAGAACTGTTCCTGGAACACTGAGCAGCATAACAATTCCTGATAAAATAGGCACCTGGGATGTCTGCTACTGCAGTGAATTTTCAGAGACATGCACTGTCAGTAAAATCCCATTTTATTGTGGTCTCCAAAGACTTTCATATATTGGACTTAAAGTCTCCCTTCCAATGGCACGTCAGTTCCAGTCCAAGTAATTTGTGAAGTTTCCCTCACCAATTTTCCTGTGAATTACATGTTGTGGGGCAAATTCTCACTTTTCTGCAAGAGGTTTTATTTATTTATTTTCAGCAACAAAAACCCAGATAAAAGCTAAATCAGCTGGGTAGGTAAAGATTCTATTCAAATAAGGAAATATTTTGGTAGTTTAGCTCTATAACAGATACCAGATTATTTAAGGATGTCCCGATGAGTGACCTGAATGAACCTTAGTCATCAATGATATGTCCTAAATGACCAAAAATCATGAGTCAGGTCCCCTAAAATCTTCAGACTGGGTAAATAATGTACAATTTTAAAACAAGCATATTTCTTTTCTCTTTTATCTTGATCCTGTTATTGTACTCCTTTGATATTTTCAAACCTTCCCCTGTAACAATATAGACAGCAACCACATTTTTCATAGAAGCTGAGATCTTCCCGCAATCCTTTTACATTAGTAGTTATGCATTTGCCCAGGACCATGTCCAATCATATTTTCAGTATCTCCACATAGAATCATAGAATAGTTAGGGTTGGAAAGGACCTTAAGATCATCTAGT
>JBAFWW010020151.1:0-20095 GCA_036873685.1 Agapornis canus | reverse complement strand
TTTTAAGACAAAACGACGGGAAGCATTTTTTTCCACCGCAGTTTTTTTTTTTTTTTTTTTTTCTCTTTTGGGGGGTGGGGGGGGGGGGGAGGGGAGAAGGGGGTGAGAGGAGAAGAGGATGAGCCTGGGAAGAATATTGGAACTGCAAAAGATCAGTAATAATTTCTTTCTAGAGCAGCCATTCTGGAATGTGTTCCCAGGGCAAACATGTTCATCGGTGACTTCATCTACACTGTACACTGCATTTCTACAAAACTAGTTTCAGTGTCTGTCTAAGATAGAAATGCTGTCTTTGTTTTTGCACAAAAACATTCAGAATTATTTGTGTGGTATAGAGAATCTATCCTGTCTAAACAACATTACCCTGTAAATTAACAAAAGCTATTCGTTAACTAAAAGTCTTGCCTTACTTGTGACTGTCTTCATAGAATGGTTTGTATTGGAAGGGACCTTAAAGATCACCTAGTTCCAACCCTCCTGCTTCCCAAAATGTACACTTGACTGGTATGTTATGCAGCAAGAGAATGAATGATAAGCAGATATCATTGACAACTCTTCTGAAATTATCAGCTGGAATACATTGGCTTGTTGTTAAGAAAAAAAGGTTCTGTTTTCTTGAGATGGTCATAGTCATGAAGCAATGTTTGTATCATAAAAACCTACTGCACCTCAGCAGACGGCACACAGGTGTTTTTGAAATACCAGTTTGTAAGACGTTGTCTGTTACTGTATTATGGGTAGGATATATTCTTATTTTTTCAAAGAAGAAAGATAGAGAATGTGCCACCACCAGTGGAAAGTGCTCTGTGAATGTAGCATGCTTCTTACTTGCTCTTTTTAATTTCACATTTCCGTGGCACTTGTAAGGATTACAGATTCTGAGCTATCTACTCTTTCCTTTTAATAGACTTAATTTTTTTTGCATACAATGTGGCAGTTTTCAAATAACACATTTTATACTTTGCCAAGTAAAATACAATACCTGTTGGTTTATAATACAAATACTCAAAGAGTAGTCTATGAGTGTGGTCAGTTGCAATACCATCTCCAGATTGTCTCTAATACAAATTTCATAAACAAAGTATGCAAGACATAAATTTCTGTTTAGAATTTGCACATAATTTTTCTTCCAAGAGAATTAAAGCTAGTTTTCTTTCTGACAGCATACCCAGTGTTCTTTTGTAACCCACCCCCGTATCCTCTTGTTAAAATATTCTGCTTTTTACAGCAGATAATAGTACTGAAACTTTAATAGGAAATATTTCTTACCAGGAGTAGAGGTTTTGCTTTATCCATAACATTCTCCTTGGCATAAATAATTTTAGAATATTTCCTTCTTCTTCTTTGTTTTGTTTTTTCTTTCTGTTTACCCACTTCTGATTTCTTTCTTACAATAACTGATGATTATGGATACATTTAATTATTTCAGTAACTTTAGTGGAAGCACAAACAAGGAATTTATGAAATGAGTCACTGTGCAATAATTAGCTATGCAAATACTCTATTTCCTTATTTTAATGAAGAAGAGGCCCTGCCAAGAAGGTACAGTTGAATTAGTCAACATAATGTTGCATCATTTGTTCATGGTTAATTTTCTCGATTTCTAGACTTTTTTTTATGTTGTGCTTGTAATGAATTTTCCTGATAATTACAGTAAGTCTCAATGTGAAAAGTACCTTGATTTGTGAACCCTCTACATATTATTAACGTGAATGAACTGGTTGTCCTCTCAAATTTGCTATCACAAAACCATCCAGGAAGTCTTTCACTGTAAAAAGACTCTGATTTCATGCTCTTCTGCAATTCAGCCCTAGCTTGCTTTTGTGCAAAGCAATGTTATGTCCTCCTGCTAGCCCAGTGCAGGGGTGAGTTCACACACCAGAGAAAGCTGCTCATGGTGGTTTGCCCCCCTGGTGCCTCTTGCTGTGAAGGGCTGGGACCTGAGGTGGTGAGATGTAGAACTCAGCTGGGTAGCACCATGCTCACACCATGTGAAAAACTCTTCTCAAAACACTCATCTGTGCTTACTAAAGCTATGTCTACCCACTGTGTGGTCCTCCCCAGCCTGTGTCCAGTTTAGAAGGAACCAACTTCTTTGTCTCCTCCATGCCCAAAGAAGAACAACCAAAAAGATGATGTGGGAATTGCAACAATCTGAAATGATGTTCACACTTCCATGGAAAGTATTTTCTGATACGCAGTTAACTAATTAGTTCAGAATATCACACTATCTGCAGAACTGGACAGAAAATTGCAGCAGGAAACTCGGGTGGTTAAATCCATCTGCTAATTGCTGTGGAGCAATTATTACAATAAAAAATCTAAAAGATTTAATCAAATGTTTTTATGATTTGAAAATTATGCTGTAAATTTCAAATATTTGTTTCTTCTATCATTCAGAAAATCTCCTGGTTTTATGTATTTCTCTCTGTGATCAGCATTGGAGGCTACCAGTTTCTGAGTCTAGGTGCTTAATCCTTCTTGTTCTAAGAGGTGTGAGATTCATGCCTACTGTTTATCAGGCTGGCAACCTGTAAGCTTCTGGAAGTTGAGAGGGTTGGGGTCTTTTTAATTATTACTGTCAGGGAAGTGAGAAGGCAGTAGGTAGATCTGTTACAATGAGGTAACTACACCTGACAGTTTTGGGATCTCCAAGAGAGCCTAGAGAGATTGAAGCTCCTCCACAGAAATTCTTCTGAAAGCCAACACTGTCATGCTGAAGAACAGTTATTCTTGATCAACTCTCTTTGAAATAATGGTACAACAAATACAAGTAAACCAATAAATGAACAAAAGTTGCCATGTCACATTTTTCATGTTCCGTAAGCCTCTCAATGTCTAACTTAGCTAGTTAACTTTTGCATCTGCTCTGTTTCCCCAGGAAGCTGCCCAGGATGCAAAAGCTTGTCTTGATAATTTTGCAAGAATAGTTTTTTCTGCTTTTACTTCCCTCAGACAAGACGGATGGTATATATCTATCTTAAAATCAGTATACTGATTTTAAGATAGATAAAAGATTAAAATTAGTTTAAAATTAAAATTAAATAATTAAATAAATAATTAAAATTAAATTAACTAAATTAAATAAAATTAAATTAAAATTAAAATTAGATTAAAATTAAAATCAGTATACTGATTTTATACTTATAAATACTTATACTACAGTATTTATACTTTATATTCAGCCTCTGGATGCCTCTATGTTGTTGAAACCTTGTATGTAATATAGAGTAAGAGTTTTGGTAAAAGGAATATAATAGCTTCTAAGGCAGAGCTAATTTTTGTGGGATTATTAGATTGCAGTAATGTTGCTCAGTTCTAATTAAATCTGTTTCTCTATTTTCATTACCAAGTTATAATCAGAATTAACATTTTTATTCCTAGTTAGATTCAGTACTTCCAAGCAAGATTTTCATGCTCACCAGGAGTATTTTGGAACAATTCATATTTCAAAATAGGGCCCAAGCTGGGAAGCTTGACTGTTTTTTTCAACGTGTTCAAAATTTCTTGCGTCAAGTAAATTTTTTCACATGGCCAAATGTCTTGTTTGCAAAATTTAGATTCAGTTCTGTTTGGAGTTTTATTTTTGTGGTCCTACCAATGTCAGGAGCTTATGCGATTTACCTAGCTTTAGTTAGGCTGTGGGCTGCATTCTTTTGATTTCTTCTGTGCTGAATTCTGAGAGAATATCAGTGTACAGCAAAATTATCTGAGGTCAAAAGGTGATTTATGCTTCCTCTAGTACTTTTAGACCTGGGTCAATTTAAGGATTCCCAGAAGTTATATTTTGTATGGCTGCTCCTCCACTAGAGTTTTTAAAGTTCAAATTAGGATCTTAAGAGTACTCAGGAATTCAGGTTTGTAGGTTTGGGACAAGAAAAACTGACACAAATCCTGATTTGACTTTGCTAACATGGTATTTGCATTTGTGATGTCCTGCCTTAAATGTCCAGCAGTGGCTAAATATTTTTATAAGCCCTAATTGAGGAAAAGAGAATCACATACTTAATTTGAATATAATGAAGTGCTTCTTTGAGCAGGAAGCTCACTGGGCTTTAGTGGCCAACTAGGAAGGAGGGCAGTAAAGCTCTTGAGAAGGTTCTAAAAGGAAAAGACACCTATGTAGGTATCAGAGCTTAATTTGATACAGCATGTTAAATTCAATGCAGGCAATAGACTGACTATCTTGTTTGTATTCAAAGATTTAAAAATCCTAGTGGCCTTCCTCCCCTCCATCTGAATGAATCTCTCAGCTGAAATGCAGCTCAGAGACTTACACAGCCTTTAAAAGCTTCACTCGTTACTGTTATTTTTACTTCAGGTTGCACTGCACTCCTTCAACTTCTTGGAGGTGTGCAACGTCCTCAACTGGCAGTAGGCAGAGGTGTCTTCAAGACGAGGTCTTTGTTCAGCTCCATCATCTTTATCATTAAGCAGAAAGGGGAGCTGAACTACCCTGTTCTGTTTAGATAATGTTTCCCACTGCAGGGTCCTGCTGAGTTTGCTAATTTTTGTTGATATAACTCAGGATAAAATAATGTCATATAATGCTGGTTTGTATCTTGCTCTTTTTCCATGCTGCATATGTTGTTGTCTAAAAGCAAGACTTCTCCCCCCAAAAAAATGGTTCTGGAGAAGAAGCAAGAGTACGAAAAATATGTAACCCATAGGCAAGTTTCACTAGAAAAGCTCCTTGAAGCTTTTAAACTGTTATTTTAATCTGGATATATGTTTTACAGAAGGATGAATGCCATAATTTTTAATGTCTATCACACTTTTATGTCTGGAAGATATAATGTGCCATTATAATACTCCTGTGTAATGAAGGCAGTAAAAGTATCTTTTATTGAGCCTGTTAATGTAGCTTTCTACCCCTTGGTGAAACTTAAAAGTATGGAAAACGTACAGATCAATAATGTAATTCGAAGAAAATAATTTTCTGAAAAAAAATAAAAAGGATTTCCTTGTACTTCTGCAGCATTCTTGTAGCTAATGTAGTGCTTTATGCTGTAATATTGTTTAACGCTATTAAACTGTTAAATACAGAGTTCACATATGGCACTATTTGCTTATTGTGTTAAATAGAAGTACTGCAAATGCTATATAAAGTATTTGTTACATAAATGTATAAAACTATTAGTTATTTCCATTAGCAATCAGAAGAAGGAATTCAGACAGTAAGATGGAAAACATGTTCTGCACAATGTGACTTTCTTATCACAGGGCTCTGCGATTCCTTGGCAGCGTGACTTACTGGTGCTGCTGCATTTTGCTATGAAGCACAGCTATAATTTTCACATATTAAGTATTTCATAAAGTAATGACTATCGTACCCTCACAATACTGCTACTACATAGTTCTAAAGCAGCCTAAAATGTAAGGCATTTTACTGCATGAACGGTGATTTAAAAATAAGGGAAGCTGAAGCTCTTGTTTGCTTTCAGATTCTGAGTGGTTACATAAATGTGTTGTGCTGTACTTCTTGTTTCAGTAACATTTGAAAAAAAACCCAAACAAACCAAAACAAAAGCACCCAGAAAAAAACATGGCTGCAACTGAAAGCAATACTAACCAAAATGTTCACTCTGACATACTGGGTACTGAGGAGTCAGGTACTGTAATAATAACCTGGTTTTTGGTTGTAAGTTAAAGAGACAGAACACATTTTCAGTTTATTTAGAGAGGAAGCTTCTTCTTCATAAATTACTGCACAGAATCTGCTTATGCCTGTGTCTTGCAGTTCATTCTCACCATGGATGGCTCTCCCAGTGTCTTTATTGGATGGTCTGGAGAGTATTTGATCACCTGGGCTAGCAAGTTCCAAGTACTTGTGTAGAAAGTCAAAGTTACAGGTTTTTACAGCAGAATTTGATTTAGTGTTTTCTTCCTTGCTTCCCTTTATTTTTTGCTTTGTCCACGTCATTTCAAGCTGCAGTAATGTTCAGCTTAATATTAGTATTCTGTGCACAAGAATTGCTCTAAGAATCAATACTCTATTCAGCTTATTTTGTCTTTCCTCTTTTAAGTGTAGGACTGTTAATTTCATTATATTTCTGAGTACCTTGTCAAGGTGAATGTTCTTGTTCTTCGAATATGTGTCCAGTTGTTTAATATACTTTACCAAGAAACTTTCCTGATACTGAATCTCAACTTTCTCTGGCAATGTTTTGCCCTAGAAAACACTTGGAGATGCCTAGAGAGCCCTACTCCACTCATTCTTCTGTAGTCTCACAGCAAAAAATCAAAGTTTAGTAGTGAAAACACAACTGCCTTTAAGGAGTCAAAATATGATTTTTCCATTCCCAAACTTATGGGATTTCCTCTCCTAAGCTATAAAAGGAAAGCTGCCATAAGAAAATCTCTAGTGGTGGAAACATAAGAAGGAATTATGGTACGGAAAACTGGATCATAAATAAACCAATTCTATTAGGTTCCAGTTCAGAAAGTTGCCTGAGGAGAAATTAAACTGATTTCCTCAGTTGTGGTTTTGGTGTCTTAGTTGCATACATCATTAGTGGAAACAATACCATCTGTATATTTTACTTCTGCTGAAGTGTTATTAAATAGGGTGAAGACATCTTTCTTATTTTCCCTACTCATTTTCCCAGCTGCCCTCATGAAACCAGCACCTTTTCAAGGAAACTGGCTCAGCAATTTTAGCATAAACAGATCAGATAATACATATTAAAGGACTGTCACATGAAAATGAAGGGCACCCATCATCACTATACCATAAGAACCTGTAATTCATGTTAAGTACATAAGGGAAATTTATATCACCTTTGTGATGTCTGTACAGAGTTGTAAATGAACAAGACTACAGTTCAGTCAAGTTGAAAGTTAGTATGAATATGTATAAATAAGAAGTTACAGAACTTCTTTATGGAAATCTTCATTCTAAAAAGCATAAAGCATTTCCTAAAATAATTGAAATGCCTCTTAATTTGCAAAGAATTCTGACCTATGTAGAGCACTAGTTACAGTATTAGACATTAACAGGACTTTCTTTGGCTTTAAAGATTTATAATTTCTATACCAACTAGTTAGCTGAGCAAGATCATTTTAGTGTAACAGAACAGTCCCAGGCTATCCACCCTGTAAGGGCTTGACTATGTTGGTGGCAGCAGGAAGTATAAACAGTAGAAAGACTTTTGTGGGAAAGACTGTTGTTTGTGTTAAAATAGATGGTTGATCTAACTATAAAACAGGAGTGAGGAATTTTAGATGGCCTGCACTAACTGCCAGTTTCCTTATGATTTAAAGAAGCTTAGAAGAACTGTGCAATTGTAACTCTTAAGAGTTAAAATACTGCTGAAAGTTGTCCCCAGAAAAGTCATCATTCAGACTCATGAGCTGCCAATTTTTCTTCTAATTTCATGACCTTGAGTGCAAAATCTTCAAATTGAGAAGGCAGTGATTTTAATCTTTATTTGGGATTCACATATAGCTAGTCTTGTTTAAAGCCCCTCTACCTCCTTAACTTCCTCCATGCTCTTTTACTTCTGCCAGCCCTTTATTCTTCATCTGTTTGCCTTAAAGGCCCAGGGTGGATGACTCAATGGTTGCAATCTGTACCAGTTTAGATACCAGCTCCCATTTAGGGATAGCAATATCATGCTTTAGCTCAGTAGGCAGTCATGCTTTTTGAGCAGTTTTACATCTAGAACATTCTTTTAGTAGCTGTTGACTGCTGCACTCCTCTCTGGTTCACAAAGGCATGGTCTCTGCAGTCTTTTTAAAAGGCAAAACAAAAACCCAGGCCAGCTCTTGGCTGCATAGATACTACCAAACTTAAAACATGATGGTATTGTTCTGTGTTCATTATTTTGAATTGGCCAAAGCATTGAAAATGCTTCTGTCTCTTTAAAATGGTGTGATATTTTGTGCTGTGACTACTACTGAATGTGAAGTTATTTGAGCGAACAGAATAACTTTGTGTGTGTTGAGGTGTGAGGTGACCTCATTATTCCTAAATCTGTTCCTGTTTTGTAGCACTTTTTAATCAGCTCCACTCTTTCAGCTGCTCGAGTGGTTTTTATTTCTGCTGTGGCTGTGTAACAGAATTTTTTTGAAATGTCAAAATCACAACAACATAATTTGGTTAGTTGAGCCAACCTGGTAGAAATTCAGCTGCTCATAGATAAGACAATAATGAGGCAAGATCAAGCAGAGTTTGTAGCTTAATAAGATAAGAAGCAACACTTACAAGGCTTTACTTTGATGCAAAGATAATGTTTGATTAATGAAAGAGATGCTTCTTTTGAACTGAGAGTTCTGGTAAAGATACTAAGATTTATCATTTTGCTTCTGCTTGCACAAAATCAGGGCTTCAGAGATGCTGTTGAAAACTCTGATAAACTCTTGGTTCCCCTTGTGTGGGATGAATGTCTCACGGGGATGAGCTTTTCATGGGGAGCATTTCATGGGGAGCACTCATAGGCACTCTGCAGTCAGTGCTGTCTCTGGGGCAGAGGTACATATCCTTGGGGAGCTACTGCTCCCTTTGATGCTTTGTGTTCCTGCTGGTGCTGAGGGCTGTGCTGTTGGGATTGTTGATCTGGAAATAGGGCACCTGTCCACTCACAAGGAAATTATTGCTCAATGTTTACTCAGTGGGCACCAGCAGCCTTCCTGGTCATTACCTAGTAGAGTTTCTTTGAAGAAGCAGATTAGGCGTGGATGACTGTATATACTATTGCAAAGGTCATATGCTGCCAATTTTTTTTTTTGTTAACTTGAGAGTTCTTCTATTTGGACCTTCAGCATTTAAAGAACAGATGAGAAACAAGAGTCCAACTATGTTGCTTGAGAGTTATCTTTATTGTCTCCCTCATAGTTCCTATGGGACATGTTTTGACTAAATAATGTATCCCATCTCTTGTATCATTAAGCACCTTTCAGAAGCTTCCCAGTTTTTAAGTGAAGTGGTTTTTGCCTTGTTCATTGTCTGCCACTCTTTTGATTTCTCTTACTAGCTTAAGTATTCCCCACTGACTGCATGTAGCTTGGAGCACTTTAGTGAGTTGGTGTGCTTCTTAACCAGCAGGTAAGTTTTCTGACCAACTGTGTTTCCTGAGTTAAAGATCTAGTGCCTATGCCAAACTATGGTTGCATTAATAACCTCCAGTATCTACAAGTACATATGACAAGGTTTTAGCAATCCCACTGCCTCAATTCCCTGTCACATCCAAAATAGGTCAAGATGAAACATGAAGTCAGCAAAGCTGTTGAGAGGAGGCAAAAATTCAGTTTGGCATCAGTGGACATCATTGTTGCCAGTTCAGTGATGTCTTATTTAATTACTCTCCATAGAAAAAAATGTAAAAGCAAACCACTCATGTACTTAAATTTTATTTATTATTATTATTACTTTACATGAGCTAGAGTTGGTTGGGGAATAACGGGGATCTTTTAAATGCCTACTACATTACAGTCTTCAACTATCGAAACCTATTTTCTTGTAAGCCAGTTGAAAAAGAAATAATTTTCTCTCTAAACCTTGACTGCACAGAGTTGAATTTTGTCACTTCACCTTTTAATCCTCTTTCACTTAGTGTCTTGATGCGTAAGAAAACCTTGTGTTTCAATTTCTGTCCCTGCTTAATCAGAGAAATGCTGTGGCACCTGTGGCAGGCAGTTTGGGTGTGACTGAGATAAAGCTGGTATTAGGAAGTTACAAGGAGAGTGTTTTCTACCTCTTCATCACAGAATTGTTTACTTTTGATTGTTTTTATGCCTGTTGTCTGAGCGAAGCTGCTTCTCAGCTGCTGTTATAAAAAGTCCCATGATAATCTTATGTGATGATTAAACACTGCTAATTGTCCTCAGGAGATTGTTTCATGGTCATTCATGCATCTAGCTTTGATGCTAGATTAGGTTGGTCCATCTAAAAGGTACCTCTTGACACCCACGCTTTTCAATATTGTAATGTTCATTTCCCAGGTGGATCTCAGGCAAGCAGTTTGAAGTGGTAAAACTGCAAAGGACTTGAACAGCTGCAGAACATGTCCAGGGGAGTGACCACAGCTCTGATCCACAGTGTTTGCTTGAATAGTCATGCAGCCTTTCTGATGGTCCTGAGCCCTGTTGCCTGAATTAATCCTGGATTGCTGGCTATTAGGGGGGATGGTAGATCAAGTGTAGTGATGGGAGAGAAAGGCTTGAGAAAGCTGGGTGAAGTGATTTATTTGCTGCAGGGAATCTTCGTCTGTCAGCTGCTGGAGTGGAGGAAGCAGCCCTTTTAGATGGGTCAAAAAGCCATGCGTTTCTGTCAGACCAGAGTAGTTTCTTCTTTCTAATATTCTCCTTTTTTTTTAGCTGTTTTTAATTAAAAATTAAATTGGGTGAAAGTCATTCTCTTGGCTCCTGAGAATGTTTCATTAACGAAATAAAATGTGTCCCTAAAGAAAGAAGTTTCTAAACTCATTATTACACATAAGTCTTAACATATCTACCAAAAAAATCACTGTGAGATACCTCAGAGGAGAGAGTGACAGGAGAATATTACCTCAAGCTTTTAATTTTATCTTCTCTCATTTTCTATTCAATCCTATTTGCCTGTGTTTTGGGGAAATGATTCTGTCTATATTTCCAGTGCTTAGCAAAATGAGGCCACTAAGCAGCCTGTGATTCTTCAGTGTTTCTCCAAATGCACTGTGTTTTTAATTGATTTGACAGAAGGAGATACAAGAAAACAGATATTATTAAATGTACTATGTACAGTAGATTAACTAAAATTTTCCCCTGTAAAAGTTTTTATCTTACTTACTTCAAGTTTTATGAGAAGCACTTTTTGGCCTAAACACACATGTGAACTTCACATCTTTGGGATATGGAGGCCTAAGCTTAGCCACTTGTTGCTGGTCTTTGGGTAAAACATGATTTTGAACTAACACCATACAAGAATTTAAAGGACAGCATTAAAACATGAATATCCCATAGAGGATTTAACTGCATTATAAGCTACTTGGTTCCCAGGACACTGAAAATTACACCACACATTTTTATGCTGAACTACAGATCTGGGAGCCTAGCTTTACTGGGTATATTTTCCCTTAAATCCTGGTTGCAAAGAGCTGTTTGTGGAAGAATGACACCTCTGCAAAAGGAGCTATTGGATCCATGGGAAGTTTCATCCAAAGCACAGAAGAGTACTGTAACAGGCTTGCTTTAGCTCAGCCTAAGTTGATGGAGAACTGCATAATGAAGTCGTTTTTAGGCTTTATATTCAAAAGTTAATTGCTTTCTAAGAAGGATTTGCATCATTGTTTCTTCTTTTATGACAACATAGACTGCTTATTGTTTGTCTCTATTTCATGGTACTATAGGATGCTTCAGAAAATAGTAGTGTCTGGTACAACTGATCTTGGAAAAACCCAGCCTCTTGGTAGTTATTGCCATTAAACTCATCTTGTAAAGGTAAAAACATGGATGACGCTATAATAACAATATTTTTCTGACCTTTGAAAAACTGCTGCTGTTATTCATAGCATGTATAAAGAGTTGCCCAGTATTCCAGGTATATCTTGCTGCCCTTGTGGAAGAGGTAAGCTATTTTTGGCTTTGTAGTTGGGTAAGACTGAGCAAAAGCAGTTATGTAAACTAATGTACCAAATGAATATCACATGAAAGATCAGCCGGGAGGCCTTAGCTATCAATCTGAAATCACCTTGGCTCTTGCTAGTTAAAACCTCCATTAGCATTTTCCACAGGGAGAGTGCTAAATAAAAGCAGAGTGCTGGAATTCATGCCCAGCTTGATTTGTAAGGCTGTTCCTACAAGCTTCCTATCATGTTACAATATGTCCTTCAGAGTTCTCTTGAAAACATCAACAGAAAAATCCAAACAAACCCTTCTATTTGGTGATTTCACGGCTTTTGTTTCTTCCTCAGAGAAGATCAAGTCTGGAGCTCTCTGACTTCATCTGAAATTGTAGGCATGATCAATTTGTTTAAGAAACCTTGTAAGTACTTGACTGATTCTGTAGATTATGGAGCACATGATGTCCTGTCATTCAAAAGCTCACTGTTATGTTTTTGTGGCTCAGTTTGGAATACTTTCAGCGGGGAGCTGGCTGAGGGGGAATGTGCTGTGCTTATTGTTTTTAAGCAGGGGCTGCTGCTAATGTATGTGCTGCTTTTGTCCATTTTTATGGCAGTTGTATTAAATAGCGTATGTGTGAAGTGGAGTCAAACCCAAAACAAAGAAGTTATTCTGGTTTATGTTTCTGCAGGTAATTCACTGTTTCATCACTGAGAGCTTTTTGCACCACTGTGGGAAACTTGGCTTCCCCAGTTTGTGTTATGTCAGATGTTGTGCTTTACCATACCTTTTGAAATGGTCCTTTTAATTGATGAAAGCTTAGAATTTATGGAGTTAAATTTTAAAGTAAATAGAAAAGTATGTTCGCATTTACAATTGTCTGGATTATTTTTCAAAATTGTCAAAAAGTCTGGTAATTTTTTAAACTTATTACTGTGGTTCTAATTTCAATAGGTTTTCCTGTGCAAGTTGTCAAATATCTTTCAGTTGCACTGATACTAACATTATTTCACTTTTATTTCTTGCATTGGATTTACAGAGGTTATTTGAAAAATTCAGAATTTGAGTTAAATTATGTGAATGGACTGAAGCAGTGTTAAGTTGTACTTATGTATAAATGCCAAGCATGCTATCAAGCAGTGGTGCTGGGTTCATGTGGTGTCCTTCTGTTCACCTCTTTGTTGGTGGGGTTTGGGGGCTCGAGGGGGGAGTGGGATAGGGATGGGGGAGAGGGGGTTGACCAAAGTGTTTATAATAAACAGGATTCAATTTCAGCATGACATGTTGGCCAACATCTTAACATGACAAAAACTTTAGTCTGTTTTCAGGTTTCCTGGTTATATGGCCATTCCAGTTCACAAGTTAATAGTATCCCTTTTCACTGAACTGCATGAAGTTCCCCATGAGCTTGTGCTACTGAACAGGTATTGAGAGGGGAAAAGTCTCTGGCTTTTTTCACTAACTGCCCTTCAGAACAAGGCGTGAAGTCTCCCTGTCACTGATGCTCAGGTCAAATGCTCTCTCAGGGAAAGGAGAGAGGAAGGAATGTAAGAAAAAAGCCCTTGCTTCTCAAAATGTAATTGAATTGGCTTTAATTATGGATTTAAAGGATGGGAGCAGTAAGAAGATTTATTGCACTATTGAAGAATTCATGTAGGAAGAAGAGACACAAGTATTTGAAATACCTGGCCAGCTCTCTGCTGTCATCTGGTAATAATTCACACGGCCCTTTCATTTGTATTTTGTTGAGAAAAACAGAGTAGGCTTGAAATATAAAGAAGCTCTTAACTTCCTTTGTGAAGCAGTGGGAGTACAGCTTGTCCATTCAGTACAAAGAAAAGAATTTACTTGTTTGAAGTTTTCAGACTTTTTTAGTTTTCTTTATGCAGCCAACTTCACCGGTGGCGTTGTGGGAATGAAACTGTTTCTCATGTGGCTTTTGCACTTGTGTTAGCTGTTATTAGTTAAGTCACAACCAAGCTGCAAATTCCAGACCAAGGGTTTCCCAGAATCTGGCTCCTGCTATTGTAGAAAACCATTTGCTAAACAGTTGCATCAAATAAAACAGTGCATTGCTGTCTTGTCTTACACTGGGTTTTGTGGTTGATTATGGTATAGCACTTCTGTAAAGACAGAATATCCCTGGCAGCCAGCTGTGGCGGAAGAGTGATTCAGTCTCCATAGAACCATAGAATGATCAGGTTTGGAAAGGACCTTAAGATCATCTAGTTCCAACCTCCCTGCCATGGGCAGGGACACCTCACATTAAATCATGCCACCCAAGTCTCCATCCAGCCTGGCCTTGAATGATGGCTGATATCTGACAAGAGCTTTCCTGGTGTTGAGAAGGGAGTTTGCAAATTCAGTAGGTACAGTTACTTCAGGAACAGCAGGGCTGGGCAGAGTGTGAATGCTTGGGAATAGCACGAGTTTGGGGTACCTCTTCCAGGTTTCAGCAACATATCTGCCAAGAGCTCTAAGTATCCTATTCCCTGCTGTATGAGTAATTTTCTCCTACTGCAGATTTAGTAATGTATCACTTTGCTTTACAAATAAACATCTGTCACTGGAGGCAAGATAGCAATTTGTGTGTGTGTTTAATTTGTGATAAAAAAATGGTAATGTGAAGTCCTTTATCATGCTTTTGTTTCCAGCTAAATGGAATTCCTGTATATAAGCCCTGATAATGTATGTCTATGCACATTTGCAAATTGTGGCTAAACTGTATTAATCGGTTGGTAAGCATGGTAAACTGATTGTGTGACTGAGTCAGAAGGGCTACAGGTTTGGTTGTTTTTTTTTTTTTCTCAATTAAAAGCTTTTTCATTTAATGTTTAGGACTAGAAGACCTTTGACATGTCTGGGAGAAAACAGTGTTTAACATCAAAAATTGGTTTCTCATCCAAGCCTGGATCATGTAAAATGAAATTAATGACTGTAGATCCAGTTCTAATACGAGTGTGTTCAACAGTTCAACACTTCTAAATCTCTCTCTGTTGGTTTTTTTTTTCTTTTTCATTCAGCTGGCCAGCAGGGATTATCTGTTGCTTTTGATCTAGCCACCCACCGTGGGTATGATTCAGACAATCCACGAGTTCGAGGAGATGTTGGGATGGCTGGAGTTGCCATTGATACAGTGGAAGACACCAAAATCCTTTTTGATGGAATTCCTTTAGAGAAAATGTCAGTTTCTATGACAATGAATGGAGCAGTCATTCCCATATTGGCAACATTCATTGTAACTGGAGAAGAACAGGGAGTGCCTCAGGCCAAACTGACAGGGACAATCCAAAATGACATCTTGAAGGAGTTCATGGTCCGAAATACCTACATTTTCCCCCCAGAGCCATCAATGAAGATTATTGCTGACATCTTCCAGTACACCTCAAAGGTATTCCTTGTTTAAATGTATTTACTTCTGTTATTACATCTAGTTAACTATTTATGAGGCATTTTGGAGGACAAAGCAGAAGATGGAAAGACCTGTCATAGTGATGAATGATGCAGTTGTAGAAAGGGCCAGGAGGAGAAGATAAGATCCCAAATCACTTACAGCATAAATTTAAATGTTTTTTAAGTCAGTCCAACTAAAAGTCAGATTAAGATGAACCTAATCCTGAAAGGATGTCAGGAAGCTTATAGACAAGGAACAAGCAGGCTATTCTTTGTCCCATGTTTAAGAATACAGCTTTAATCAGGAGCAAAGAGGGGAGAAATCTTGAAGGACTTCTGCTGCAAAATTAAACATGAGAAGAAGCTAATGAAAGGGATGAAGATCTGAACTGACGACTGGAAGTTCAGTACTACCAGTTGTTTTCTTAGTGGCATTTTCATTGAAGAAGTGGCGCACAGCTTGTAATTGAGAAAGATACCATGGCAAGTGATAGTTTAAGCATGTGAAGTAAATATCTGCAAACACCACATAATAGAGATGGATTGTATTTAGTCTACAAAGACTGTATTATTCATGAATGTTGATAGAACAGTTATCTGATCCTCCCTTCTGCTATTGTACCCTGATGTACTTTATTTTTGCAGCATATGCCAAAATTTAATTCCATTTCAATCAGTGGGTACCACATGCAAGAGGCAGGAGCTGACGCTATTCTGGAATTAGCTTATACTATAGCAGATGGCTTGGAGTATTGCAGAACTGGACTTAAAGCTGGTCTTACCATTGATGAATTTGCACCAAGGTGAGATAAAGAAACTTCTAAGTATAAAACTAACTTTTGTTAAAACTTCTAGCTTTACCAAAAGTGTAAGAGACTGTAAAAGAGTTAAATATCAAGTTGAGTATTTTTACACATTAAAACAATATTGACAGTGCTCACATTGCAGATAAGTTTTGTTTTGGGTTTGTTAGACAGTTTCAGTGGTAGGAAAATATGTCTGGTCCAAAAGACACTTAGACTACATCTACACTAATAAACTGACTAAAGCACACTCACAAACCCAAGCATTCTCAAGGTCTGTTGCAATAATAGTTCTCTGATCAGAAAAGGATCTCTAAGCTGGTGTATCAAATACAGTTGTAGCTTTAGGACTGCAGAATGCAGCAAGAGCTCTTGAAATTCTTTTCGGCTGTAGTTTTATTTGGTTTTTTTAGTAGTAGTAGTTTGAAACATTTGGGGAAAATGCTTAACAAGGGGAAATTCAGGTAGTTCCATTTACAGTTGCAAATTTCTAAAAATTTTTAAGCAGAATATTGTATTTTATATAGCTATTGCCAAACTAAGCAGAAGCAGTTTCAGTGATCTGGTTGATTTACAGATTCCCTAACTATATGGTGAGTCTAAAAAGCAAAATACGTGATTTAAATAGACTCTTGAACATTCAAGCTAAAGGAGTCAGATGAATTAACCTATTTCCAGCGTCTGTGGTAAAATCCAAGTGAATCATTCAGAAAAAAGGTACAGCCTTATTTTTAGGTTTTCTAGTTATGGAGAATCTGTAAGAGCCTTTGGCAAATTGTTTCAATAGCTAATTCACTGTTAAAAAGGCATCTTTAGTATAATGGGGTTTACTAGCTTTAACTATCATGTTTACATTTATATATCATAGAAGCTATAAGTAGAAAAGAGAGATCAGTCTGTTCCCTGATATGCTTGCCAATATTGAACTGTTTGTATTTTGATTAGAATCATCAGAAAAAGGATGAAAACATGCTTATAATATGTGACTTATTATAAGTAGTTTGTGTGCATAACTATGCTAGTAGATTGTGACCATGAGGCACACCTGGCACTCGGGTGTCACTGCCTGTATCCTTGACATGCTGGAACACCACTTGACCTAGGACTTCCCTGAAACAGTGCTTGGGGACAGTTTGGCAGTTCCAGGGACCGTTGTCACTGTCAGTTGTGCTTGCAGTCACTTTGTTTGGAAGATAAGTCCAATTATAATTCTGTATATCACATAATTCTGTATCAGCTGGCACCAATGTCCAGGAACATCATCATAGTTCTGGGTTATTTCTGTAAAAGTAAATTAATCAGTGAGCTTGCTGTAGGGCTTCTTCTTTACTGAAACAGAGTTAGCATAATTGTTTAATGTTTTATGCTGTTCATACACTGTTATTACAGACTTTCCTTCTTTTGGGGAATTGGCATGAACTTCTACATGGAAATAGCTAAGATGAGAGCTGGGAGGCGGCTGTGGGCTTACTTGGTAGAGAAAATGTTTAAGCCGAAGGATCCCAAATCTCTTCTGCTGAGAGCTCACTGTCAAACTTCAGGCTGGTCACTCACTGAGCAGGTTAGAAACTGGACTGTCATCAACTTCCTCATTTAAATATGTTTTCATGGTGTGTATCTGATTTTAGGGGCTGCTGATTTTACTCGTAAAGGTGCAGCTTTCTGAAGGAGACAGCCTGTCTTACCCTGACAGATGCACACACTAGCACTGGAATCATCTTTTTGCTTATGTAAAATATAAGTCTTGTTGAGTTCCAGCAGCATTGCTTCCCAAAATGCTGCTTCCCAAAATACTTCAGTATTCTGGACTGCCTTGTAGTGCTCAAGTGAAAGGCAGAAACTGGAGTCTTGAAACTGTATTCACAAAAATATTCTAGTATGTTAACAAGCATGTTAAGAATGAGTTATGAAGTCTGTGCTACTGTTAAGTTCCCTTAATAGTCACATTAAATTAGACAGGCAGCTGCACTGTGTGATTCTTCACTCTATCTCAGAATGTAAGTCACCCCCTGGAGATTATAGAATTAAAGAATGGTTTGGGTTGGAAGAAACCTTAAAGCTCATCTAGTTCTAACTCCCCTACCATGGGCAGAGATACCTTCCACTAGACCAGGTTGCTCAAGGCCATGTCCAGGCTGGCCTTGAGCACTGCCAGGGATGGGGCAGCCACAGTTTCTCTGGGCAACCTATGCCAGTGCCTCACAACCCCCACAGTAATGAATTTCTTCCTTATATTGAATCTAAATATTGATAACTGCTCTTTGACTTTAAAGGTACATATATCCAACTCGACTCTCTAAATGTCTGAAAAAAACAGATAAAAATTTTCACCTAAGGGCTGAGATTATATTCTGTAATACTGACTGTTTCTATACCTTGCGCTCCAGATTATCCTTTTGTTTTAGTTAATATCCCAGTTCTCCTGCAGATATCTTTCAGTTTTATAGCAACAGCAGACTTCAGCTGTAATTCCTGTCTTTATGTAGTGCTGCCATTGTTGCAAATACTAAGTACATTTAGTTCCAAAAGGGATCCTGACTAGTAACCTGTATGGCAGATGTGATATTCACTACTCCAAGAATTCTGGATCTGACATTGGGATTTCCTATTCCATCCTCTCCAACCTAGATTAATGAAGTTCTTCGAAATACCACTAAATATAAGTCAGGCCTTGCTGTGTTATCATTACCAGTTTGCTCATACACTGACAATTTTGGCTTTCTTTCTGGATTAATCTCCTTGTCTGAGATACTGATAAGTAATAGATCAGTTTGAATGCTAATTATTAACTGTTCTTTTTTAGCTTTTGTTTTGTGCACTGTTTCAATGGGGAATCTTGCGTTCATTTCATTGCAGTGTAGTACATGTGTGACTAATCTTCTTCAGCCCTTTGGCAGAATCATTGAACTTCAGAGTTCTTTTCATTCCAGGATCCCTTTAACAATGTTATCCGTACTACAATTGAAGCAATGGCTGCAGTGTTTGGAGGTACACAGTCTCTGCATACAAATTCCTATGATGAAGCCTTGGGTTTGCCTACAGTGAAGAGCGCTCGCATTGCTCGGAACACACAGATCATAATTCAGGAGGAGTCAGGTATTCCTAAAGTGGCAGACCCCTGGGGGGGATCTTACCTTATGGAGTGCCTCACCAACGATGTCTATGAAGCTGCTTTAAAGGTCAGTTTGCATAGCCTTTTATGTGTTGTAGGAAAATTGGTATAGGAGTTTTGAGAAATGTCTCTTAAGGGACTGGCTAATAATGTTGGTAACTTCTAACAAGGGAATTATTTTACATTTATGCGTCAGTGATTTCTTTATAAATGAACTTTACAGAAATGCATTTTGAGAGAGGGACACTTCTATTAGAAGTTAACAAATTCTTGGAGTTTTGGTAATAGGAATGCTCTTTTGTTTGAGATGTCTCTTAATTTATATCAAAATCTGTAGTCAGAGACGCGGAAATAGGAAGCACACTTTTAGAGCACAAGAATGTATATCTAGGTATAACATAAACTGAATGATAACACCAGTGCCAAAGCTTGTTTTCTGAAGAACCTTGCCGCTACTCACTTTCTCAATCCTCTTCATTTCTCAGCTTGTTGAGGAGATAGAAGAAATGGGTGGAATGGCTAAAGCTGTTGCCGAGGGAATTCCCAAACTTCGTATTGAAGAGTGTGCCGCCCGAAAACAAGCCAGGATTGACTCTGGTAGGAAGCAGAGAGATGGAAGAAAGGAAAACTACCAATAGAATACCTTTGTATAAAAGGCTTTTATGCACAGTTTCATTGTGTTTTTTTCTTCTGAGTTTAGGAGTAGCAGATTTTGAGAGATAAAATGATAATAGTTTTATGTCAGTGAAAGTCTTGGAAAAGAGATAGCAGTATGCATGAAATACAGTACCAGCATGAAAATAGTCCTGCTTGGTTTGTTTAAGACTAGATTAGACAAAGCACTAGAAATACCATTTTAAAGGAGTATTTTGGGCCTTCAGTACCTAATCTTTTTATTTTTGGTAGTATCTTTAAACTGTGATTCCTGAATTTAAAAGCATGAGTGCCAGCAGATGGCAATATTGAATGTATCTGACCTAATTCCTGGTTTTGCTCGAGAACTGAACATTTTCCCTGAAGACTGGAAAAAGAAAAAAAAAAGAAAAGCAGTCATCTCAGATGAATATAATTATAGCTCTTTCTTTGTGATCATAGAATCATAGAATAGTTAGGGGTGGAAAGGACCTTAAGGTACTCTAGTTCCAGTCCCCCTCACACTAAACTATGCCATACAAGGCTCTGTCCACCCTAGCCTTGAACACCACCAGGGATGGAGCACTCACAACTTCCTTGGGCAACCCATTCC
>JBAFWW010020147.1:22480-39769 GCA_036873685.1 Agapornis canus | reverse complement strand
GGTTGTGAGTGCTCCATCCCTGGGAGTGTTCAAGGCCAGGTTGGATGAAGCCTTGTGTGGCATGGTTTAGTGTTGGGTGTCCCTGCCTATGGCAGGGGGGTTGGAACTAGGTGATCTTAAGGTCAACTATTCTATGATTCTATGATTCTGTGTATAGCATTCCATTTATTCCCAATGGAGTCAGACAGCCTTGTTCCTAGGACTTCAGTTAGAAAGAGAAGTTTATTGAGAACTAGGAATAGGATAAAAGGAGTAACAAGTGGTACTCTGTTCCCATGCTGATTACCTTTTCAGTGTTGTATGGAAAAATTCCCTCTGAAGCAGAATTCACCACATCCAAATACAAAAAAAATAGTTACAATGCCTCTGTGGGCATAGAACGTCAAAACTGGGATACCTGAATAACTAACATGTAATATTCATCAGGTTTCCCAGTGTTCCTTCCTGAGCAGAAACATGTGACTGGATGTTATTTCTAAGTGAGATAAAAAGACTTTTATTAATAGATACTGAAATTACAAATGTGTGTGATGTGCTGGAATGGGCACAAAGACCTACTCATCATGATTCCTCATGGACAAAGCTTTAAAGTGAACGAATAATTTACCTGTCAGTCTGGATAATGCCAACATGTGTAAAATTAGACATGCTTACACAAGTACTGATGCCGGTATGCTGTACTTCATGACTGTATATGCTGCTTTGCCATGGGAAGACTTTTAGTGTTAGGATTGCCCCTAGGTCATCAGCTGGAAGAGGTATTGAAGGTACATTAGCATTTCTTGACAGACTGGCTCAGGTGATGCATGAGATTAAAACCTTTGTATGATTGTATGAAAAGTCATCATCTGATATACCTCATGAACTGTATTTTTATCTTGAGATGGAAGTTTCTAAATCTGGCTTTTGTAGCTGTAATATTGGTAATCTGATTCAATTGTCTGTTTGACAAGTTTGTTCTAATTGCTTCTATTATCATTTAACTCTTTAGAGTTGAGTTCTATGATATGGCTGTATGGCTTAATAATAAAAATCCCTTTCAAACTGAGAAATTTTAAAGCTCTGTAAATGTTATATTCTGTATTGTGTGTTTATTGTCTGTCTTCCACTTTATACCTCCCTATGTGCCTTTAAGCTAACTTCCCATATAGAAGGAGTTTTTCCTTGGATACATTTCATTACGGATTTTCTCAAGGCCACTTGTCATTTTCTGCCTGTTCCTTTAGTCTTTTCACTCTCTCTAATTTTTAGTACTTGGCCAGTTAGATAATGTTAATCTTAAAGGGCCAGTTGATCAAAACGGTTGACTGAGATTTGCAACCAAATTTGGGAGAGCACCTCCCATGAATGCACATCATTTATAATGAGTCTGCCAAAGAAGATTCCTGAACTTCAGCATGTTTGCTATTAAAGCAGTGGTTATTATTTGAAATTCGCCTCTTTCAAATGCTGAAAGTTTTCTAAAGGTGCTTGAATTTGCAAAATCTGATTGCTGGAAGTAGCTCTTCATTGCCCTATTTCAACAGTTGTTGGGAGAAGGGAGTATGTAGCCAACTGATCATAGTTGCCATGGGCAATCGACTTTGTTAGTGACATCACAACAGAATTTACAGAAAGAATTTTTATTGGCTTTTAATGCCAATAAGGTTTACCTTTTAAAATTTGATACAGTTTTACACTAAGTTAGGTTTGTACTCAAGCTTCCTACATGTAACAACCAAAGGCAGAAGCAGCTTTGGTTTCAAGAGTGAAACAACAAAAAAAGAATGAAATAAAAACCAAAGAATGGTGGAGCCCTTCTTTCAATTGCAGGGCACTACTCTTTTGTTCTCAGCCCTCAAACACCATTTAGTTTTCCAGTGGGATTCAAGTAGTATTTCCAGGATCTCATGTTCAGGTTTTCGTTTAAAAACTAAAGGAAGCCAGCTGCAGAGAGCAAAGCCTCACTTGTAGCTAAATGTGAGTTTACTTGGTTCATCCCTTTCTTACCCTATAAGAGTTTTAGTTCTCTCTCATATATTGTTGTTCTTTACTTACCAACCCAGAAAGCCAGATACCAATATGAAGTACACTGTGTCATGTATGTTGAAGATCTGGGAAAGTGCACACACTGGCAACATGTAGAGATGGGGCTGGTGCCTGAGGGTCATTACTTCTGAATAACAGGGTAAAATATTTTAGTGAAAACAAAAGGACTGTGGTTTTTACTTTTATTTTGAACTTCCTGAAAGCATGTTTGTAAGCAGTTAACTCCAGAGAGCATTATGGTTCTGAAGGGCCCCTGTGTCCACATCCCAACATATGGTTCATGTTGCATCAGTCACTTGGCTGGAGCCTTACAGAGAGACTGCCATCCATCTGGTCCATTTGTCAGCTCAAAGTGGAACTCTTAATTTTGAGTTTTCAAATAGGCACTGATAATGAAATTATTTTCTCGTTAATGCGAGGGTGCTAAAAAGCAAGTAAACCACTGAAATCAGAGCAGCCCTGCAGAGAAGGATTTGGGGGTGGTGGTCGATGAGAACATGAACATGAGCTATTCTATAATTCTATGATGTGTGGAATTTTGAAATCGGCATTACTTAAAAGAGAGGGGAAAAAAACCAAACAAACAACCCAAAAAAGTCCTGGTGATAATAGATGGAGCCTGCCCTTCCGCCTGGGAACTGAAGTGAAAGTGTCATCATAAAATGGTTTACATTAGGTCTGGTTACCTCAAGTGTGAAACAAACAAAAAAAAAAAAAAAAAGGAAACGTTTGCCCTGCAGGGATTTTTCCATATCCTGTGCTGTAACAACTGGGCTACTTCTGAGAACAAATATAGAAAAAAGGTTCACCTATTCAGTAAGCTTTACTACATAATTTGCTCTACTGTTACTAATTTTATCTGAATCCCTCTGCAGAAGCTCATAGTAGCTTTGACTATGTCCACATGTGACATATTCTTTGCAGGTCTGGTCATGACAGCAATCTGCTAAAAAAGGAAGTAGGAAAATATGGTGGCTTAGATGAAAATGAGGCATCTCTTAATTTAATGTACCTAAGGAAGAAAAGTAAATTACAATACCTAATAGCACAGGGCTACACTGTTTAATATAGAGCTTTCAAACTCAAAATATAAAATAATTCACAATAAACACAGAAAGAATCAAGCCTCAGAGCACATACTGCTAATAAAGTATATATATATATATATATATATAAATGTATATCAAAGATATAGGATTAAATCAGTCTGTAATTTTTTTTTTAAGAGTTGCATCTTTTATTCCTTGTTTAGGTTGTCATTGTGGAAGAAAACAGAGTATAATTTTGGTGTCCTAGCTTTAAGCTTTCACCTTCATAAGTTTTTCTATGCAGAAAAGCTCAAGATGCCAAAAGATGTTTCCAAGATGACTCCTGCCTCCTATTTTTCCTTCTGGTCACCTTGATTTTTTTTTTCCACCCTCAAAGCAATGGCAGCATAGTAAAGTTGTCTCCAGGAAGGGTAACAGTGACTTTTGCCACCATGTGCTGGAGAGAATCATCAACAAGGAGCAGATGGGGACAGTGACGAGTCTGTGTTAGGAAGGACTGTTATCCGCATCACATCGAAAAAAATGGGTGACGATGGTAATTTTGGGGGGAAAAAAAAAATCATTCTAAGTGTTTAGGCAGGTGTGGATAACAAACAAACAAACAAACCAACCACAACCCACCAAAAATCCCCCAAACCCAAACCCCAGGAGACAGCACTGATTTGAGAGAGGATTCATTTTTTTTCATGGATCTGATGTGCCAGCCTCTGCAGCAGGAAACTTCTGGAGCATATACCAACAAATAAGACACTTTTCCTTTCATACTGTCTCTGCCAAAGGTTTCAGGTATGAACAATGCATTGTACTCGGTAAGATTTAATTGTAGGGAAAATGCAGAAAGCTTATAATACTCTTTGTGTTAGGGGCTCCCCCAAAATCTCATGTTGAGTGACTAATTGCTAGCAGCAGACACATTTCTAATTAATTTTAACACAAATTTTCAGATACACACTTTCATTCATTGCCTGAAAATGTGTAAGCAAGCTCTGCCATTTGCATATGCTGCTTGGTGCAAGGGACATGTTAGTGCTGGCAGTGAAAGGAACCCAAGAAACACTTTTGTTAAAACGAGAAAGGAGTGATGCAATCAGGTCTGCTCCCTGATGCAGTTTTACTGTTTTATTGAAAACACATTCAACCCTGTACCTCCAAACATAGAACAAAGATAGGCAACATTCACACTCACAATTGCCAGGTTTGTCTTTCCAGTCTGTTCTGTACCCCAGAAAGTCTTCTCCTTTCTTCTATTCCCCATTAAAGCCAAACAAGCACCTTGTATCTTTACCTGTAGCTGGAGAACTCACGGTGCACAGCATAAATGTGAATCAGGCCCCAACATGAAGATTTTTGCTAGTGAAGGGAACTCCTATTTTTTCCAGCTGTGTCATTTGTATGAAGGAGCTTAACCAAGCCTTCCCTTTACCCAGAATTGAGGGTGTTTAGCACCCATTTAGCTAGAGCTGCCATGGCCTAGAGATCACAAGCTTACTTGCCAGCAGCCACTGACACTTTCCAGCACAGCAATATTGTATCCAGCTATGATATCATGTATGATTTCCTTTCAAAGCCCTTTTGTGCCTGCAGGGGTCCCATCAAGAAATGCATACACCAAAAATATAAATTCATAGAAAACTCTGGCTTCCTACATGGATAAAAGATATGTATTAAAGGGGAAAAATACAAAGGAATTATATCAGGCCTGCTGCTTACATGTGTTTTTCATATTTATTAGCATAACCAGATTTATCATTATTCTTATGTATCTCTTGAGAAGCATGGCTGATAATTACTTAATTTTTTAGTAGTAAAGAAAAAGCACATCTCTAAGCACTAGGTGACAAGGGCAAGAGCCTAGCTTTGATATAGTACTTCAAAACGATACCCTCTGTGCAAGGACACTCTGGATAAGCTGGTGTGCATGAAAAGTATGTATACACTAAAGTATATTGGAGGCCCTGGATGCTGGATTTATTCACTCCCTTCTCCCCACAAGGACCACCACCAAACACCTCATGAAAACAGCTGCACTTTCGTTGTGCTCTTAATACCATTTGTTATTTCCTGGGCAAACCTGAACTGTGGCTCACCCTCCAGAAAAAGCAGACATAGACCTATAAAAACTATCTTGCTATAAAGGACTCTATAAAACAGTATGTTTTAATTGCTTCCTGGTTTCATCAAACTGTTTTATACTCAAAGTTAACATTAGGTTGATACTTAACTTCTTTGGGCTTTTTATTATTTTAAAACATAAATTATCAGAAGCTATTTACTTCAGCATTTGCTTTCCTGAATGGAGGTAGCATTTGTGACTGATTAAACATTTAAAAAAGCAGTTCAACCCACCCCAGTTTTTTAAATTAGTTGCACAAATTATCACCAAGCACTGTAATTTTAATGTAATCTCTTTTACAATAACAAAATAAATACTGAGCAGGTAATAACACATTTCTATGGACTGACTGAGTATCCTGTGGGTAGGCTACTATTATCTGGGATACAGGAAGACAGGAATGAAGGAATTGGCCACCAGGATACACTCAGCTGATTGCTTGGGTTCTGAAACAGGGAGGACAACAATTCAGTAAATGAGGATGTTTGGCTTTGTGCAGAGATAACCAGTGCTTCCCCACCCCCTACAGAATAGTTTAGGAACCAGAAATACCATCAGCTGCACAATGACTGCCTTTCTTGGAAAAAAAAAGGCATGAAAGAGTCTCCGTTGCATCACACATGTCTAACAATGTTTTGGTGCTCAGTCAGATAAGCGAGATAATAACCTGTCATCTTCTTATAGATACTGATCTGTAACATGGCTACTAATAAGCATTTAAAAGGTTAACTTTGAGACTCTTCTGAAATCTGTGTCACAAAAAATTGGTACCATTCTGGAAAGATATAGAGTCACTTCTGTCGTGAAGCTCTGGCACTGTTTATCTCTCAAATAAAATATCAATTCATGAGGTTAAAAATCAACCAAGTGAATTTTTACATTATAGATTCCTACAAGAATCAGATGAAAACTGATGATGTGCAAGAGAAATGAAGGCACGCATGCTGCTTACAGTAAAATCTACAGATATTAACAGCCTGCTCCCAGATATCACATGGTAAAAACCCCTATGGCTGATCTGTAGGTACAAGATGGTCAGTGAGTAGTTCAAATACATTTAGATTTTTAAAAAAGCTATTCTACATTCTTCCCTGTGAAAGACAGCAACATACAAAGAAAAGCAGTATGCTTCTTAAAGGTTAAAGTCAGCATCCAATGGAAAACAAATATGAGTCCCTACAATTTGAAGATTTAGCCCTTTACCTGGAGCAGTCAGAACTTTCTAAGCTACAGCAGAGGCAACACTGAATTTCTGCATCAGTAATGATCTTTTCTTATAACAAGCATTGTTCCAAGGTCATCAATTCTAAGGAAGCTGACAGATGAAGTCTGATAGATCTAGCCGTGGCAATTCAGGATGTTATTTCCAGTGTTTGTCTGTATTCACCTCTTTGTTAGGGACTACTGAAGAACGCATGGCATGCTTGTGCTTCAGCCCATCTCAGCACTGTTACTGGAAGTTTGCACTACAGTGGCAAGCTGCGAATTGAGCTGGCTGAGGTGCAGGCACACATGCTATTCTGCTGCCCCTCCGATAGTGGCTACAGCCTCTGGCACAGGAGTAGGCCAGTTATACTCTCCTTGGCTAGATCTGCCTGAACTTGCCTGTTGAATTCACTAGGGCGCACTGCAATTCAGACGCTTAGCTGAAACCCATACAGATAAGAGCTTTTGGCTGCCAAGTATTATGCAGGATCCCTGATGGGCTCGGCAGCCTGTGTCAAACCCTGCGAGGTCGTAGTTACCATCATGCTGCAATCTTGTATCTGAACTGCAGGCTACAATTGCACCTCAAAAGGAGCAGCGCTGAGAGAACATAACAGAAATCTGTCTAGCATGGAATGCTCTTAACAGCAGATGCCTAGAGCACAATGTAAGAACACAGGTGCTTTTAAAGCCAGAGGTAGCATCACAAACTCCTCTTGAAGGAATCCAGCTAATTGCTTTTGGAACTCATCTAAACTTCTGACTTCTATATGAGGAATAGATCCAAATGAAACATTTCTTTTAAAAACGTATCTCTTCTTGTTACTTTCAACCAGCCATTTGCTAGTTCCAGTAGCAGCATTTCTTGGATTGGAAAAAGCATCAATTCCTTGTCTGCTTCCATGCATTTCTCAAGTTTGCAGATTTGGATTGCTTCCCAGACAGAACCATCCCAGTGCACCTATTTCACACCTGGAAGTCATTCCCTAACCTTGCTCACTCTTGCCATTTTCCTCCATATTTCCTACACTACTACTCAGGTAAGTGTAGCATGCTGTCACCTTTGTATCTCAGGAATCAGTGGCCCATGACATTGGCACATAGACATGAGGAACAGCCTAAATCATGGTTAACTGCCCAGTACTGGGGATGACCACCAGCCTAGCAGCTCCACAGTCCTCACTCACTTGCAATCATATATCCAAAAATGTGGGTTTGTGAAAGATTTTTTTGCCCCACCTCTTGGGCCTCTTACCTTTTGTAAAGGGATAAAGAATCTTGCAGAGATGGAGACTCTCAGTAAGTAACACTGCTTGAGTTAAAGTGTAAATTTGTGCTGATATCAGATTCATTTATATTTAGGAAAACTCCTAACATATAAGTACAAGCACTTATTCTGCTCTCCTACTGCTTGACCCATTCAGCTAAATTCACTAAATTAATAAGATTATTTCTACCCAACTGAACTATCAAACAGCAAAGAAAACAAAAGCAAAGCAAATAGCAAGCAAAGAAAAAAAAAAAAAAGATCCAGAGGCATTAAGTTGGGTTCCAAGGAGCTATGAGTCTGCATTACAGATTATCAGGTTAAAGAAATAGTAACAATTCGGGGCAAGTCTTTTAGTGAAGTAGGGATTCTGTTTTCACATTCTTTCAACAACTGCAAGATGAAAAAGTTGACTTTTTAAAATAGACTACCCAATGTCACAAGATACAGCTTGGGGAAAAAAGGTTATTGTGAAACCACCATGATTGCATCCAAGGTCCAAGTCATTCAGGATTTAATTTGACTTAGCACTTCCAGTTTGTACAGCGAACACTTTAAGATTCAGCTATTTACAATAAATTACAGTTGTTCAGTGTCATATATTAATTCAGGTAACAGGTACCCTGGATTTTATATTCATGTTCCATATATTTCACATTTCTTCTTTTTTATCTCCCTTTCCAAACAAGGAGAAAAGACTTCCTGAAACTGGCAATACATATTCTGGGAATGACCTTCATGTTCACAGCCTCAAGAGGCAAACTGTAACTGTGGGGAATTTGTATCTAGTAAATCTCTTTTCAGAAAAAGAAAGGGGAATCTGTGCAAACTGTGAAAGGATTGCTGGCAAAAAAATGCAGAAACTCCCAAACAATCTCATTACTGAGCATGAAAACAAACAACTATCACAAAGGAAAGACATTATAACGAAATTTCAGCCCTCAGAGAAGTTTAGCCAGCTGCAATTACAGTTAATACCATCAAGCCAAACATTTCTACAAAGTATTATTTTAACAGTGTCCATAGTAATTCTTGATCATAAATTAGCCATGTCTTATTACTAATCTAGTGAGGATTACTTGGCCATCACCGGTCAAATCAAGCCCTCACCACTTTTGTAACATTACCAAATTAATAGGGATGCAGAAACTAGAATGCAGGGCACATTGGTCATGAATATTCAAAATGAGTCACATCTTTTCTGTATTAGAGTATATTTGCTTTGAAGTAAGAACTGATCATTACCCACAAATCTGTATAGGTCTCTCCTCCATTGCGTCAGAAACTGGAAAGAGCATTGAATCTGCACTCTGTATAATTTATGTATGGAAAACAAATCAGGTTTCTTTAATTTTCCCCCTTCCATTGCCCCAGTGATGTGGAGAAATATGAAGTAGGCAGTATCGATCTCCAGCTCTCTACAAACTTCCTTGAACACCCAAAAATTTTTCTTACAAATTTATATGTAATGATACAATAGATGATATTAACCATGTTACCAGCTTGTATTAGTGTCTTTAAATATATTGTTTATTCTTGTCCCCAGAAAACATATTTTTTCATTGGAATTGAGGGCAAACACCTACTGTATAAAATATTTCAGAGTTTGTCAATTACAAAAGGAGAAAAGCAATTAATAAGTCTTGGGATCAGTTTATAGTCAGTCTTTCTCAATTAAACTTGTAATCTAGCTTTCCTGAAGGAGATACTGAAATATCTCAGATCTCAGTGGACTAAAGTCTTTATGTAAAAGAGCTCCATAAAATGATTCCAGACAGCAAAGCATAGGCTGTGTTTAAACTAATTTGGAAAACAGTAACGTTCAGATTTTGCGGTCTGCAGCAGAATAACCTTCTTGCAGACTACATACATAGGGCAGCCCTGTTTCCTACTGCAGCTTCTGCCAGTGGTGAACTAGACTTGAAGTGGGAGAGCAAAGGGAATGTATTTTGACCTGTGTCTGTCTTTACCTCTTGATCTCCATGCTAGCAGGCACTTGCCTCTGCGTGTAGTTAGCTACTCGGGCTGCTGGCGTCCTGTTCTGGAAAAATTCACTATTTAAATGCTGCCATCAGGTCTAAAAGTAAGAACACCTTTTTACTGTAGGAAAAGCAACTCTATACTGAATGAAAGCATAAAGTAACATGTGATAGACTATGGGCCATGCTATTCTGCAGTTAAACCCTTTACACCTTTGGTAAATATGGAGGAGGTGTCTCATTCTCTCTCACCTTTGAGGTTTGTCCACCTAGCAGAATCACAGCTACACTCAGGAACATTTTCTAGAAATCCTGTTTACCCAGAACCATATCTAATTATTTTGCTTATGGACGGAACTGCTTTTCAATGCCTTACAGATTAAGCTACATTTGTGTTACTCCTCTTAGATCAGCATCCTAAAGCACACAGTGGTTGTCTTCCTGCTCTGCAGGTGTCACACTGTCCCCCAGCCTACATAGGATATATTTAATAAAGTGTAGTTATTCAAATATACATATTTGAATGTACAGTATGATCAAAGGCAACTATAGAGTCTGAGTTGGGGTACTATGCTATAAACCATTTTGATGCATATATGCTTTGATTTGCTTTCAGAAAGTTTTACAGTAACTTCTTTTTGGATACGATTGCATCATCATTAGGCCAAACTCCAACTAAGTGTTCAAAGCACACAACCAAAATAATTTTTGTTGGCAGAAAACTCTCGTACTTATGAGATGCAGCTAGAAGGAGAACCTATAGCAGGAAAAAGCATGGAAATATCTATATGGAAATTAGCTATTACGCGGTCACACTTACAGCTCCCAGGTTATTTGTAAAATCCCTAAATCCTGGTTGGTATCTGTGTAGGTAATATGTCTGTGTGTAAGCAATGCAATGGGAAGTTTATCCCAGAGTGGTTCTTTAACAGTGTCTTCATTTTCAGTCCTCCCCTAACCTCTTCCTCCCTTAGAAACAATTCTTTGCTTTTGCCTCTGCTTTTGAGCATCTTACTTGGAAGTTCAAATTATCCAAGAATATGGACAACTTGAAGGTAGTTTCTTTTCAAGGAACAGATTTTTAAAAATACCACTCATCAGAAGCACAGTATGTGGAAGAAAATATGGATAATTCACTCAATCTCTGTCACAGTATGCTTTAAGCCTAGGAATCCAGTATTCAGCTCTCTTGGTCAGGTTGTCATTTCAGATACTGCTGGGCAGCTATCTGAATCTCTCTGCATGTTTATGTGGCCTATCCCCACATCCTGACAGGTTCACACCTGTAAATCTGATTAACAGACAATGTTTGACTTGATTAGTCAAGTGCAAAGCTCACCGCAGCCAGATATTTTAAATTCAAGATTTCCTGGAGCTCTGTTAATAGATTTGAGACCTGAGGAGTGTGCAAATGAAGCATTAGGAACCACCCATTCTTGCAGACAGTATTACATTTCTTCATGCTCAGGTGGTACTGAATCAGGAACTGTTGCTAAATGACTTAGGACAGATGGTGGTTATCATCAGAGCTTTTTCTGGAGTTCCATCAAATGAAAAATAGCAAGTTTGTGTAATACTAACCAGCAAATTCCAGTTTCCTATTGACTACTGTCTGTGCATTTGTGATCACTAAATGTCTAAAGGCTGTTTTCAGATTATTCCTTCAAATTAGAAAGGACTACATTCTCCCCTCAGCCATTCATAATGCTGATCTATTTGCAGCCTCTAAGATCACCCTCTTGTTTTCTTACTGATCATCCATTCCCACGAGCCCCATTTCTCTTCAATTTAATGCCAGTGAAAAACCTTCTTTCTCTTCTAACACTCTGTCTCAGCAGAGCATTTGCAATACCACACTTTACAAATGCCCTGTGAAATCAGTTTGGGAGTAATGATACGCTATGTATGCTTAGATATGCACTTATGTTTCCAAATGTCTCCTTGAGTATTATGAAGCTTACTGAACCAAAATGATGAGTAGGTCTGTCACCATACAGAGACCAAAAAAAGCACACTTGCCTATAGATACAGACCAACCCTAGTTAGTGTGGGAAAAAGTCAGGGAAAGGTTGTCGTCTATTATTTACACCTAACAGATGGCACATGGTATTTCATTGTCCAGTAGCAAGACACGGGTCCTTACTCCTTGATCCTGTAGGATCTGGAATATGAGAGAAATTCACACTGCAGTGAAGAATTGCAGTATTGCAAACACTTAATACTGACACAGCTTGCAAGAAGCAAAGCAAGATTTATCTTCATGCAGTGCACCCTAACGCATTGCAGTAAGTACTCCCGAGTAAGTTCTACCCTCTGGTACTACACCTGAACATCTGTATTGAGACTCTCAGACTGTTGTCCTAAGTTAGGTCACAACACAGTACAAGAATAATGGAACATTATGACAGGGGAAAGTAACAGTGGAACAACAACAACAAAAAAAAAGCTAACCAAAAGCCAGTAAATACAAAGAAAGGCTGAAAATAGCTCTGAGGTGAGGAGAGTTATTCCCACAGAAAGACTATTTGCATTGATTTCATTTCTGACATGCTTTGTTTTCAAGGCTTGTAATGAACTGTACTATTACTGTTTGTTCTGAAGCATTGTCAGAAGGCCTGAACAAAGTCATGAATAAGCAAGAAAGGGAAAGACAAAATTTACTGTCTCCATGCTATCAGTGAAGGGCAAGAATCACCTACAGGCATTAAAACATGAGCTGGATAAACAGGGTAGGCAGGAAGCCAGAGTAGAAGTTCAGAGAGCAGAAACTGAGGTGAGAAGGTGAGACTTAGCAGGACAATCACAGATTCAGTTTTTTAACAATCATTGACCTTGCACTAAATAGTATAGGAAAGCCAGCACTCCACGTGAAAGAAACAGTGTTACTTTCGCATACTGGGGATGGGGCTTTGCAACGTTGGGGCTGGGTCTAAGACACTAAGGGAATAAACAAAAGGTTTCAAATACCATGACTTAGACACACTCTGTGGTTAAAGACACTGCCATCTCTGGGTGACAGACACACTCTGTGGTTAAATGAATGCTATCTTTGGGCAACCTATGAAACTAAGTTGGTGCAAACTGGTTCTGTAGTTAAACAGTAAGTTGGGGTGCCACATGTATGCCACAGAGTTATGAAATCAAACCATAAAAGGAGATAAATCAGAGGAAGGGGTATACAAAATAGAGTAAGGGGAGATACAAACAGAGGCAGAATAGTTAGCATGTAGATTATATGCATTGGATAGGCTGCAAACCTTGGAGTACCCAACCGATAGGGAAACAAGGGAGGGAACTTGTGTGTGCGATAGTAAATATAAATCAAAATCTGCTTTTGCTGTGTGCCTACTTGCTAGGACACCCGCTTTTTTTGCAAAACTGTTAACAAATAGCTGCTCCAGTGTTGTGCCTAACCTGAGCTTCTACAAGAAAAGCTTTTATCTCGAGACAACCTCTCACACTCCAGAGATATAACACATGGCAAAACCAACAGGACCAATATTAATCAGATTTCTTTCTCATGCACACGTTTCTATTTCTCCCCAGCCATAATAGCTATGTCCCTTCCCCAGTATCATACGTCTACTCTCACCTTCCCTGAAGACTCTCCCTCCCTCACACCACTGACCACGAAGCTCAGAAGCTGCTTTGAAATCTGTACCTACATCCAAACCAACATTTTCTTCAATACGAGAACCACTTACTAATGAAACCCAATAATTCTCAAGAAGATTTAAAAAAAAAATAAAATAGAAACCTTAAAATTACAACACTGCATTTAAACTGAGAAAATTTGTGGAATAGCTGCCTTTCATTTGGTGCTTATGTGAATGCAAAAATGAATATCAAAAGATTTTTCCTTGCACCATTAGCTTTGTTGCAAAGCAGCCACTGGGAAAGTTAGCAAACACTTCAGTGAATTTGCATTAACCAACGTTAGTTACACTATCATTCTGTGCAGCACAAAGCTATTTCAGAGTTTGCTTATTGTCAGAGCAAAGTACTCCCTGCATCACTCCTTCAAAATGAAGCCTGTATTTTTACAAAAAGGGAGTCCCAGGGACTAACCTCCCTCTGTTACTCTCTTACACATGTTCTGCCTCCTTTTTCACACCTTCCAAGACATGTGTGAAGGCACTGTGGTGTGTGAGGGTGATACATTGTTGTCCAGTCACAAGATCAGGAAGGGAAGTAAGTGGTGTACTGCTGCTGGAGAGCACAAGTTCACATAAGTACCAAAATCTCTCTCTTCTATTACCCCCTGTGCTGGGTAAGTATGCTTGGTGGTCAAAGGACTGATACTCAGAGGAAGTGTGAGCAGCGTACACCGCTCCATAAATGCATGCGATATGGTGGTGCACTGAAGATGTTCCAAGTCTGAAAACATGCATCCGCTCATCTCAGATCAAAATACAGGTCACACTTCACTGCTGCTTACACTTCCCACTTCAGCTGACTCAGTGCCCCTTTCATGATTCATCTTTCTCCTCCTACAGGTGATGGGGAAACTTCTCTCACAAAGGCTTCCTTCATCTCCACGTTACCTGGACACCTGTGTCTCTTTCAGAAAAATCCTGCCTACCCTTCTGATTAAATATGGCCGCAAGTTATGCAGTATATGAACACACAGCCTGTGGGAAGGCATGATGTAACCTAATGTTACACTGCACTCTCAGGAGGTGTACCTTTGGCAACCACTGGTAAATACTTAAAAGAATCATTAGAACAGTGTTTAACACAGTGTCAACTTCACATTGAGTGCATTCACTGGGAATAAAGAGGAGTGGGCAAAACCATTATTGCTTTGCAAAAGGAATACACGGCCTCCAGTTCTGAGGATTTCTAGCTCAGGGAAGCAGGCAGTGTGAATAGTATTTAAATGTTAGCAGGGAAGGGAGGAGAAGGTTAGAACAAAGAGGTGGGAGTGAATTTTTCTCACATGATGCACCACAGTCACTAGGGCTGAAAATGTGTGTCAACTGCCTCATCTGGAAGGATCATTCTGCTGCTCCTGCAGAAGTTTCTAGGACAGCTTGGGTCATCTGATTCAGACAGAATCAGCCAAGCTAGTGTAACCCGTTGAAACATGCAGCACAAGTTTTCCTGGCTCATTTTATTGTGCAAGGCAGAGCTCACCCAAACAGCTCCCCAGCAGAGCCATAGGAAAGGGGCAGCAACAGGCAATTTCTATGTAGTGATGGTTTAAATCAGAGCTGTATGCAACATTGGTCAGTACAGCCAGTGTTTGTCAAGGTGGTCAATGAGGTCATTTGTCAAAGTGGAATTCTGCTGAGTTCCCAGATGCCTTGCTCTTTCGTGTGAGCTTCCCTAACCTAAGTGTTGGGATAAAAAAAAATGTTCCTGCCATGACAAGAATTAATTCATTAAAGGTTAGAGCAAAATCCAAAATGATTACAAGGAAGCATTTACCTCACTGCAGACAGCATCTCTCTGTTATTTTTGCCAGCAATTTAGAAAACTAATTAAAATAATGGATTATTGTACTCAATGTTTTAAACTAATCAGTAATGCTAACATGCTATGCATTTGCGCTTTCCTATAAACACTATCTTTAAAAGCCTTCCTAAATTGACACTTTTAAACAAACAAAAAAAAATCTTGCTCTTTTTATTATTTATTGGATTAGAAATAATTAAAGCTCAGCTTGCTGGTATTTGCATGAGTGCCAGAAAGCACAGGTCATTGGGCCTGGGTAGATAAGGTTTAATAGCCCAGAGTATCTTTTTCCACTAGTTTGATCACGTTAAACTTAGAAAGCAGTGACTAGAAAGCGTTAGTATTACAGAGCAACTCAACTATTTTCTCCAGGAGAAATTTCAGACTCTGATCCTGTGATATTGATGTATGAAGACAGGTTCATCGACCAGTAGAAAATCCTATTAACTTAAATGGGGCTTTGCACAGGCATCTGCCCTACTCCCAAGAATCAAGAACTTTATGATTGGAACCTAGTTCCTGAACAACAGGAGCTTGCATCTCATAACCTTCCTCCTCCTTTGTGCCCTAGTCCCACTTTATCAGGCTGCCAATAGTTTCAGAGAATTTAGGAAAAATAACAACACATGAATACACTTTTAATCCACAGTCTGACTCTTCACTACTGTGACCAAAGCATGCTTATTGGTAAACACAAACTTTTATGATAACACTCTGCTCTGTGGATAAATACATCCCCAGGAAGTTAGGATTTTCATAAGGCGTCCTAGACGCAACACACATAATGTCAAGTACCTTTCAGACTTCTCCAGGTGAGCTTTACAGAGCAGAAGCCCACTAACATAACAGTCAGGCTTGAATAACTTGCCTCAGTGTGCTTTTCCACAAACAATACATACATGTACACTATGCTTGAAACATCTGCCTCTTCCACTTGCCTGAGAAGTGAAATGCAAATAAGGGAAGGAGATCCTCAGTTGAGCAATAAATTATGAATAGTTCTTCAGTAAACTGAACTTTGAAGCTTAAATAACAGAGCAGTGAAAGTCCAGGAAATGGAAAGATGTACAATTTTAACTTAATGCTGCCCCAAAAACTCAGTTAAAACATTTAAACACCTTTCTTTACTTTAACTAGAATCTTCAATGGACCAAAAAGGACCTCTGGGGACCCAGCAAAGCATTCTGAAAGATCTGAAGAAGACTGAGGGGAGGAGGCCATGAGGCGTAACTATACACACTTCAAAGGCTTTCCTTCAGTATCACTATTTCAGGTGAAGATTTACAAAATGTTTATTATTTATACATTTAGTTATTTAAACAAATGTAATGCATTACTCAGATGAGAACAAAAAGACTTTGAAAACTTAATTTTTATGCTGTTGAAAAAATATAAAGCCTGTTGGACTGAAATGTTTTCCTTTGACATTCCCTTCTCTTTTTAAACCAAAGACAAAAATAATGTCAAGATCTCACCTCTCTGCTGTGGTTCAAAGGATTTTCCCTCTCTCGTTACAGTATTATTTTGTATGGTAAGTATCTTATCAAATGAAGGCTGTGTTTGTTTGAATTTCAATGAACTAGAAGCATGCAATCCACACTGAGAGTGCTACTTTCTGCATTTTTAACATAGGTACTCTAAAAAGTCTGCAGAAGTCCCAGAAATAGTGATTGAAAAAAAAACAACCAACCCTTACCAACATAACTTTGCTGTTTTGTTATGTCACATCATTTAAAACTACATTCAGCAAATACCTTCGAAAGCCAGTGTCTCCTGGCCATAGATGTTACCTGTAGGCAGACGGATGGTACAAAAATGCTATGAATTTTTTTTCTGCTTAAGTAATACAAATATCCAGGAAGTCTTTTAAAGTTCATCATATGCTTAAAGACATGCTTGAGTTCTACTTACAGTTATATGACTTCATTATATACTTCATGCTGTCCTCAGGTGCCTTTTAAGTCTGCAACAACCTATCACAATATTACTTTGTTCTTCACCATTTACCAGGCCCCATTCTGTATCTCCAAATCATTTGTTTCTTTGGCAGCACAAACTGACTATGGGAGAAATTTCATTCAAATTAAACAGACTAACCTTTCAAAAAACCTGCAATAAATTTAAAGGGGGGGGGCGGGGGGAAAACCATCCTCTTTGTCTCTTCACCATCTTTAAAGCAAAATCATTCAA
>JBAFWW010020147.1:0-22470 GCA_036873685.1 Agapornis canus | reverse complement strand
AAAACAGAAAGTCATGATTACAATCCCCAGGAGTAAGGGGGTGGAGTGCAGGGGGGGGGTGAAAGCCTCTCTCTTTCATTCTCTACAACTTTGTAGGACAAGTCCTTTCAAAAGCAGTGCAAGAAAAGCTTGTATATATTTGCTCTCAGTCCACTAGTTTTCCACAATCTTCTGTGCAGCCAGGAATTCTACCCAGTAGCTGCAAGTCCTCTGGGATAATTTCTTTCTGTTAATGGAACAGCTGATGCTGATTGAGACTGTGCTGGTTCACTACAATGTGATTCACCTGCTGCAGGCACCTAGGCCTTGGGGACCAACCAGGTACCTTCTCCATGTGTTACAGCCTCAGAGCAAAACAGTAGGGAGCTGCCTTGCAGGAGCTTCCAGGTTAGTGTAGGAGATGGATGTACACAAGTTTCTATGCAACCTTTGACTGTGAAGGTGAGTTCCTGCAGCCTAACTGCAGATCAGAAGCTTTGTAATAGCATGTTGTATGTTTTAGCACAACTTTAGTAGAATCAGAGCCTATTGACTGATTTTATGGCTATATGAATGTTGTCAGCTAGACTAAAATATATGGCAGGCTGAAACTGAGCTAATGTGCCAATAAGACAAAGAGCCTTTGCCAGCAGGGAACTGTAAAGCTCTGAATTCTCTAAGGCTGTAAGAAGGTGAAGCAAAGGTATGGCTGGTTACTTGCTGCTATGCTAACATGACTTGTACAATTCATACAGCTGATGAGAAACCTGTAGAAAAATGGAGATGCCTTGGTAATAATGTGCTTAGCTCTATTGAAAGCACTGTAATGTTAATTTGACTTTTCTTTGCTTGAAGTAACATTTATCATTGTTTAGGGAGCACCAATAGCAGAGTTTTTAGTAAGCTTCTCCAGCATGCTGGCTTTTATCTCTTTCTTTTATTTCCATCCCTGCTGAGAGCTAGCCAACACACTTTTTTTCTGGATGAAAATTTGTGTTTTCTCAGTTGGGGACTGAACTTTCACTGCACTTAAGTTTTGCAAAAAATTACTGCTTTCAAATACTTTTTTTGTTAGGGAAAACATTCTGAACAAATGAGCTGAATTTCTTGTTTTGGTCATGTTTAATACCTTCGAAATCGTTAGTTTTGACAACACAATGTAAACTACTATTCTGATTAATTTCACATCTGCTTTATATTAAATATCAGTTAGTACTGTGTTATAAAGAACTTACCTATTATTATTCAGCACTGAAGCAATGCACTCTTACTTATCAGCCTTTCAAAATTACAAATTGTCATCTGTGTCTTAACAAAACAACTTCCTACCTCTATACAAGGCTTCCTTCAAAAACTGGAAATACGCTCTGAAATATGGGAAACTTAGAATCATAGAACTCCCACTTCAAATTATAATACTCTCAGTTACTGAAATTTCTGTACTGAGAACTCAATGTACTTATTTTTGATTACTGTTGCACTGCATAAGTTTGTTTCAGCCTACTTTTACTTCATGATGAATTAATGAAAAAAGGAAGTTCTCTTAATGTGAAGGATGTGTTACCCAATTTAAAGTCCAAAGAACCCACAGCTTCAGTGGCGATGCCACTTGCAAGGATGGTTTAAGTTAACACATTTAACAACACAAGTAGCGTTGTAAAACTTGGCTTACAACTGTCAGGCCACAGACCAACATGTGCCCTGTAGTCCTTTAAACTCTTGCCAGCTCTTCTTCAGGTTAGAGAAGGAAAGAGTTAGGGAAAGGCTCAGAGCGCTCCAAACCTTTTAATGCCTGGCCAAGAGCATTACGAGGCAGGCCAGTCACTAAAGAGCCTTGTGGCTGGAATGAAACATCTAAGCAGAACTTTAGTGTAAGGTGTGAAGACAAATTCACGACAGTTTGTGATCTCTCAAATTAAGCTGTTGAAGATGAAGTTCACAGAGAAATCAGCCAATCTGCTTTTTTGTCTAGTCATACCAAAAAATACTGCAACAATTTGTTACTATGAAGGCAAAGGTGGAGTGGTCTTATTGCAACTGAAATGGCAAAAAAAGACTGTTCAAAACTGCAAAGATACAGCACTACATCATGCATTTTTAAATTCAACTTCTCTACAGTGGACAATGCTGATACTAACACTAGCAAACACCACTGCCTGCAAACTAATGAGAAAATGAAGATGTATGCTCAGGTGATTGTCCTGCTTGCACCATAATTCAATATAGCAAAATCAGTGTTCAATCTTGAGTGCTGCATAATAAATGTTATCAGTTACTTTATCAGGCAAAGATTTTTGGAGCAGAAGATACTTTTTTTCAGCTTCTTATTCCATTACCATGAAGGGGTGTATCTATAATATATTATCACACCACTAAAGAGTCTTAAAAATTACATATTACCAGATACTTACAAACATGAGGTGAAGACTGACATTTTTAATAGTTTAAGGATGATGAAGTGATTCTTTTAGTGAATGACTACTACTCATATTTCTTTCAATATGACCTAAAATAATTTTTTTTCAATTCAGACAGCTGATCTTGTACATGCATGAATTCAATACAGTATATTAACTGCTAGGTTACCAAAGACTGATGGCAACAGTTTTGGCTATAAATACAGTACTCACATAAACACATGCTAGTGAAAGAGAAAAAAATTATTCAAATATATACCTAGGCTCTTAAACCCACCTCCCCATTTTGATTGCACCAAACATTACCACCTTAACTTCATTCTGTTCTCAGCAGGGGGAAAGACAAAAGTGAGACTGACCTTCCAGGAAATCATCAATGGTATTCAACTGATGGCGTCTGATTAAAAAGGCAGGTAAGGGTTGCATGGTACCCGTGGATTAGGAAAGTCAGTGGTGCACCTGTGGGAGCTCCTCAGCAGCATGTTGCCCACCTCAGGATGGCTGCCCCTGGTTCACCTGCAGCAGCACACCCACAGCTTTCCCTATGTAAATAGGCTTGGGCAGATTGCAGAATCCTGCTAAATATTGATTCTGGTAAGGCTTTGGATTAAAGTTAATTTAAATAGCACGTGTAAAGCGTTTTATGAATTGATTTCAAATGACAAGTACTGAAAAAGCATTAAAGCTAAGTACCAGTTCAAACAATAAATTTGGGCTTGTGGTAATTGATGTGTTTGCCGCTGAAAGGCTAGGCTGGGGGAAACTGGGGCTCCCTAAAACGTGTCCTTAATAAAGCACTGCCCTGCCTGCAGACGGGGGCAGTTAGTGAGGGACGGCGGCTCAGCCCCCCGGGCTCCACCACAGGAACGAGAACGTTCTGGAAGGCGGCGGGCTCCGACGGGGCGGGGCTGGTCGGGGCTGTGGTGGGTCAGTCAGAGCAGCGGGGTGGCAGGGGCTTCTTGCGAGCAGAGTGGGTGTGGAGCGGGTGGAAGCTGGCGGGATGTGGAGAGGCAGGCACGGTGCAGGAGGAGGGGCCGGAGCGGGGCCTAAAGGAGCGTTTGGGACAGACCCGGGGAGAATGAGGTCCTCCTGTGCAATCAGGAGGGCCTGTGGGGGCTTCTTTCTGTGTGTCCTTGGCTCACCCCTCCTCACTGACTGCTAATTGATTAAAAAATTAAAATTGGGAACAACCCCTCTTCAAGCCTTTTCACTTGTCACCACTTTCAGTGCCAAGGCAAAAAAGTGTTGCTGATGGAGACGAATTGTCAAATTCACACGCATTAGGAGATTATAGTTACTCAGTGATGGCACTGCTGCCCAAAGCCACAGGCATGGATTTCAACTAAGTGGTAATGAGAAGCCTGTCTTCAGCTTTTGCATAACTTTGCAAACAGCAGATCCAGACATTAAACCCCAAGCAAACAGAGTACATACAGATCAGACTGGCTTTTAGAGGAAGGTGCCCTTTCAGCCTGTGTTTACTGTTCCAGTACCACACCTTCTGCCAGTACTTGGGGCAAGACGCTGTGCTGTGCTTTGTGCAGTCAGGCTGGATTCCTCGTCCATGCCAGCGCTCTCTTAAACTGCATTTTGGGATGCTCTGAGAGGTAAATCAGCTGGCTCCTGGAGTTTGCATCCAAACAAATCGTTGTTTGTAGTGTAATGGGTGAATAACTGTGTGAGTGTATGGTCATAGCAGCTGTCAAACTCTTCTGGGTAGAAAATCAAGCAAACTGAACACCTGAATGCATTAAGTTCTTAACCTGCTTTGCCTGGTCTTGGTGAGAAACAGTACCACTACCAGCAGTGCTGCTGTGTTTGCAGGGAGGTGGTAATTTCTAGGAGGCACAGGCCAGCAATGGTGACCTCTTCATGGAAGGTCACAGCTGCAGCTGTAGATAAAATAAACTAATGATTAGCTTAAAAGTGTCCTGTTCAAGAGAAGGTGTTTAATGGGTACGAGCTATACCTACACATTATAGATTGGTATATTTTCTTCCTTATGGCACACATAAGCAGCAAACTATATCTCATCTGATTGCCCAGTAGTCAATATTTTGGTTCTTTGAGTTGCCTTTCCTAGATCAGATATGCATGCTGTGGAAGGTTGGCATATGCTAATGCTAGGCTGATAAGTATGCTGAGGAGGCTGAGATAGAGTGAGTTGTGGCAGAGCTGACATTATGGAGGTCATAATGCTATTTTCACAGGGTATAGTGGTCATTCGTCTAAGTGCTTTCAAACAAGCAATTTTTTGCTATTTAAAGAAAACTTCCTTTACCCAAAAGACCCTTTATAATAGAAAAGCTGAGGAAGTTGTAGTTGCTGACTGGAAAGCTTGGTTATTTATGTTTACCATAAATGAAATACCCATCTTTTGAAGAGGTGTAGAAATGTCAAATGTGTAACTCAAAGTCTTTTTCTTTTCTTTACCTCTGCTTGACACATCTCAGCCACCTCCACTGTTAAGACTGAAAGTCCATTGTAGGCACTTTTCCCTGCAGGGTAAGAATGTTCAGGAGATGCTGCTGTCTCAAGAATTGGTGATACTATCCAGCACAGTGAAGAAATCCCCTTTAGATACTAAAGGTATCAATAATAGACAGGCTATTCAAATATTCAAAAAACCCAGGGCTCTGTATTCAGTACTAATGCTTAGGGAAAAGGAAAGAAGCAATATGAGAGACTTAGAAAGTAAATACTGGGAGAGAAAAAAATAGAACAAATGAAAAGAACAACTTCTCATATACTACCTTTTTATGAAACATAGCAGGGGAAGATGCATGACTATATAAAATGGAAACACAGGGAAATACATGTTTTAGATGGGTACAGGATATTGATAACAAGTAAGTCTGTCTTCCCTAACTGTATATAAGATGTATTGTGCTAGTACCTCTCATGAAGTCTTGTGCTTAAATATCAGTATCTCTCAGTTGCTGTGATGCATTCTGTATGAGCTTCATCTTCCATACATATATATATGTGTGTATGTATATATATAAATATATATATACACAAATCTTCTAAAAGTAGTCCATTGTAGGCTTCAGTGGTGGCAATGCAACCAGTGGCACATTGTTTCTTTTCAAACTCTCTTAGAGGAAAAGAGATTTAATAGTTGATTTTGCAGTTGTGTTACAATTTGACAGTAAAACATGTACTAAAGATTTAGTTATTTTTCTTTGTTCCTCTCAGCTGCATATGTATATATATACACATAGAACTGCTAAGCCTGTGGTTTAAGTTTTTCATCTCCAATAATACTTTTTTTTTAAATTTTCCCCTGGCAGGATAATATATAAAGTTGCCATTTTAAACCACTCCATAGAGGAGGAAAATTCAGAATGTTCGTCCTTCAGGAGTCTCTGCTGACCTGAATAAACATTGCAGAGATACCCAGGTCGTTAGGGATTTGCTCTGCTAGCTAGACAATTTCACCCCATCACCCTTTCAATGTAAATAACTATCCTTAATTAATGGAAATGCAATATATAATGACAGACTAAGTAAGTTAACAAATGCAGGATAAGATGATGTAGCTCTGTTGAAGGCATTGAATGAAGATCTTCCTCCTCCATCGGACTAGTTTAGGCCAGTTAAAACCAATGTGAAGTGTAAACCTATGAGTTTTTACACTGTACAACAGCATTGAAATGAAATTGTTAGAATAAGTAACTGGAAGCACAAATGAAGTCATTTAGGCATGTGAATAGCTGGATTTGATAGGCAGCCCAGAACAGCTGTCTCCTGTACCCGCAACTACTGACAGAGAGAGGAAGGCCAGACTTCCACAGCCCATTTCTGACAGTGCACAAATAAACAACTGGGGTGAATTTAACAGTAAAGACAATATTAATCCTTTCCCATTCCTGCCGTCTTGGGGATTTGAAAGGTAAATGAAATTAAGTGAAAATTGCATTTACCAGTCTGCATGTTTAGGCTCATCTTTGCCTTCCCTTTCCTTGCTCCTCCTGCCTCTTAAAATCTTTTTACTTCCTTTTTCTTTATACCAACCACCAATGACATGCCAAATTCTCCTGCTTGGTTTAATTATTTATTTCTCTGTAACAGCCCAAATGTAAAAATAGAGCAATGCAGTGGGGACATAGGATGTTTCTCTTTCAGCTCTGTTTTCGTGTTCTGCCTCTCTCCAACTGGTGATGTCTTTTCTCCCTTTCCTCCCTCAGTACTTTGCTCTCTCCTTTCAGACTCAGTAATCCTTAACAGAAAAAAAAAAAATAAAATCTTTGTGAGTGATGGAAAGCAATGAATTGAGCATGGGAAGTGTAAGATTTCATAATGAGAAAACAGAAGGGGAGCCCTGGAAATTTCACAAATTATCCTGAGGAAAATTAAACTTGCAGGTGGTGTGGGGCCATGGCCTAAGTCTTCATAATTCTACTCTTCTGCAAGAGTGGTACCTGTTTTTTCAGTTTACTTTTCCTTTTGTTTCTATTTTCTCCTGTCTGTCTCCACCTGCAGTTGCCTCTTCATGACTTGGAAAGGAGGTTTCTGCAGCAGAGACTGCTTTGTGGTTTGTGCGCCAGTGTGGTTTCCACATATTTGGTGTTACCAGGTCAATGGAGATAAAACGAGTAGTTGTCATCCCTCTCTGAACAACTTGTCTCAAAATTCAAGAGTGTGCTCCTGTTTAAAACACACAAGGGATGGACCTCTGTGACAGTGTTGTTACAGTGTTTGGGCAATAGGTGTGTATTATTTCTTAGGAACACCAGTACTACTATTTGCAGAGTAAGGAACCTACACACAGCTTCCTGAGAGGGTGAACTGGCTATGTGCCACCTCAGCGCAATTCTCATATTCCAGTTCAGTTTCAAGTTAGCTTGGCCATCTGTACTATGGATGCTTACAATTCTTCCTCTTGTACAGGGGAGAACTGAGGAGATGATAGTGATTTTTTTGTTTTTCTTTGCTGCTAAGTAATACTGAACAGCAGCTTCAGCAGGAGAGTGATGCACAACAACGTGGGTTAAAACACTTGTTGAAATAGACCTACCCCCTGCAATGGCTGGATCTTTTTGGATGGAACTGTTTCTGTCATAAATGACAGCTACGCTTGATTCTTCATTACTGAGAGGTGTTTTCATATTTTTTTTTTTTGCAAAATAAGGAGTATATCTTGCACTGTACTGTGAAAGTGCTGTATAGGAATCATTAATATGGAACACAGGCATATGCTTTTCAACAGTATTTCTCTAAGTACATTTTTTTCTGGCTGTATCCAGGCCAAAAAAGGTAACAGTTTCACAGTAGTGATGTATGGCACAGTGTTCACTGATTGTGGTGTAAAACAAGAAATGATGATGAGAGAGAAACTGCAGAGGCCTTTAAGCATGTACATGTATTTTTTTCTGGATCCTTCCTTTTGGATGGTTGAAAAGGTGCCGGCCGTACGTTGTGTTGTTTGGTTTTTGTTTGGTTGGGTTTTTTTAGAAAGGATAGTGTAAGACATTGTTAACAAGAAAATTAAAAATCAATTTTCTCCTGCCAGAGGGAATAGCCATCTTTTAGTTCTTGCAGTAATTCTAAAAGTCAGTAAGATTCAGGGATTCCATGTAGCTGATTGCTGCTCTTTCAGTCTATAAGCAATTAGTTGCTTGGGCCTGCCAGACAAACAGTGGGTTATTGATATATACGTATATTAGTCAAATGTTTGTTTGATTATTGCCTAAAGTACACATTGGCTGCTTTCCCCTAAACAACTCATTGCAGTTTTAGAGTTTCAAATACTGCACCTTTTTGTTGGTAGTAGCTTGAGAGTATCTTGTGATCGCATCAGCACAAAAATGTGAATTTTTTTGTTTTAACTGAACACCAAAATACTTCTTGTAGGAACAATGCCAACAGCAGCTCAAGCTTGTTCAGGATTCAGTCAGAACATGCCAAGTTCACAAACCTCACAAGCAGGTCTTCTCCAAAGGTTTAAGAGAACACTGTGGGATAAGTGAAATCATACATAGACAACAGAGGGAATTGGTGTTCTTACGCTTCACCCTTCTTCTGATAAATGTGCTGCAATACCATCCAGCGATTTTGATCATTTACTCCTACGATAACACCATAAAACCATGCTCACGTAGATTCTGTATTATTAACCTTTCCCTTCTACTCCTCCAGTTCCCCAGCTGGTGCTTGGTCCAGCTGGAAAAGTGGCAGCAATGGTACACACGTATGGACATGATGTGGCAGGCTGGCTAGTGGGGTGGGTTTTTTCCCTTCACCATGTTGTTTGAGCAGGCTCAGAGCAGTCCTGAATAACATTAAAGTGTTGCCTCTGACAGCTCAGAGTGCTTTGCCATGGGTGTAGTTTCCCCAGAGGACTCTGGGTCTGAATGCTGAGAAGAGAATAGACATCCTTTTCTGTCCTTGACAAGAAAAGGGCATTGCTCAGCAGAGGGTTTATTTAACAGCTTGATTGTATCCATGTGTAGTATCAAGCACTAAAATGTTAGTAAGAAATAAGTTTAGCAGGGGATGCTACTTCCACACTGCCCAGTATTAAGCTGTCAAAATCATCCCTGAAATATGCCTCCTTCTGTGATGAGAAATTACAAGTGGGTTATAATTCACCATGTGTTTCTGAATGCAGTGATATGCCAGAGAAAGACAGCCCGCTGCAGCAGGTAATGTGGGAGTGGAGAAACTACCGAATAAGAAGAAAAGCTAAAAGGAGAAATTACTTTTCATGACACTAGAGTCACGTTTTAAACTTGGCTTGTAATTGTATGTGCTCTACCTGTCTCTGAAATTCTCTTACATATATTAATGCTACAGCAATCTATATGAACAAGATGGGCAGTAAGCCAAAGGGGGTTGTAATTTTCAAGTACCTCCGTATTGTTACTGAAGAGGGGAGGAGGATATCCACTAACAGTGTAATTATGTGGCAATTCCAAGAAAATTGATTATTATTAGCTTTTTATGATCACACTAACAAAGTCAATGATCCAAGATGAAATAGCAAAAATTAGTGCTTGAACAACATTCAGCAACAAGATATCACCAGGTGAGAGTGGCTGTATCCGAAACCAGGTAATTCCTGAAACTGAAATGGCCATCTCCCACCAATTATGGATGTGCTCTATTAAAGCCTGATCCACTTTAATGGGGGACTCCGAGGATGAGAGGCCATGTAAGTATGCAATGACACATAAAGTATCGAGAAGTGGGTGGGTGTTTATTCTAAATACCCACATCACTGGGGTATTTGCACCTTTAACCAACAGAGAGAATTACAGGTAGTGAATACAGATCAATTTCTTCAAGTTGGTTATTGCTTTAACAAAATCTTTTGTCACTTTTTCTAACATCCATTTTCAGTCCCCCAAACACAGCATGGAGACTGGATACCTGCATAGTCAGAACTATCATTTCCCAGCCATGTCTTCCCCGTTGAGGCTCCGTGGTTTTATAAATAAGAATTAAAAACACTTCTCTGTGCTGTGAGAAGGCTCTTCTAAAAGGAGAGCAAGTTGCTGCAGTACAATAGCATATTTTTTAAGGTTATAATAATAAAGTAGGGGAAAGAGAATAATCATTATTGCTCTTTCTTGTAATTAGTTTGCTTTCGAATACCCCACGCTGCAACTAGAACATTATTCAAGAACACCCATCACAGTGCTTAACAAGATTTAATGTACATTTATTCTTAACATGTGGAACATATAAAGATTTTATACTGAATAAATGAAATTCATTAAGCCAGAGGAAAAGGAGGAATTTACATCAAGTTTTTTCTTTTTTAACTACATTATCTTGAAATACAAATGCAGATTTCTTGTCACTGAAAAATCTTTGAAGTTGTGTTTCTTCTTCTTTTTTTTTCCTGTATATATTTTTTTGTCTGTAGACTGGTAACCATTTTCTTAAATCAATCCATACGTAACCATTTCCACACCTTGATTTATAAAGCAAATTGTGATCGGCTGCTCTCCCGAAATAGAGCATGACTTTATACATACAGAAACTTGTACATTACCCTCAGTTGTTGGTTTTCTGTGTTGGGTTTTTTCTTTTTTCTTTTTTTTTTTTTTAATTATTTTTTGGAGATATGGCCCAAATGAAAGGAAAAGTAATCCTACTATCACTTTGTAGATACCACATCATGAAAAAGAAACTAAAAACTTTGTACTAAAAAAAAATGAGGGTATGTTTAATGTACAACTTCTATATACATCACGGCCCTTAGGCAATAAAAAAATATTTTAAAAAATGATTAAAGGAATTGTGAAGAACTGTCATTGTGGAAGGTCAAAACAAACAGATGTAGACAAGACAGTTCTGGTGAGGAAGCAATTGATGTTTATCATCAGGTTTTGCTGAAAAATCTTTTAACTTGACTTTCTTGTTTTGTTTTGCTCCTAGCCTAATGTAACCATTTCTCCTGAGGAGAAACCAGTATCGTTTTGTATTCTGACTACTGACTGATGCCCTCCTTGATCCCCTACACCTACATCACTAGAATCTTCTATTGCACAGAGCTTTGGGTGATGGTATACAAGTTTTTTTTTATTTTTTCCTTATTTGAAAAAATAAAACACACAGGAACTTGGTACGTTGGTTATTTTTCACCTTTTTGATTCAAAGTGGTGAGAGTTTTTCCATCATACAATGGTTTGCCATAACATTTTTTTTAAAAAGTCACTAGTTCGCTTCCCAAAAAATATGCAATACAAACATGGAAAAGAACATTGAAAAGGATAATCTATGGAAAAAAAAAGTGTGACCTTTGAATGTACTAGACAGCAACTTTGGTTAAAAAAAATAAAAAGATGTACTTATACACATAGACAGCAAATATTAATTTCATAACTGTTCAAATTAATAATTTCTTTAATTCCCAATTGGTAAATAGTGAATGGGGCAGAGGAGCAAAGATTCTTTTTTTTTTCCTTCCTACGTTGGATAAACAAGAACAGAAAACAGCCAGTTATATGTGACCCTCTAATCTCCACTCACACATGCTTGGCTTCTCACTTATGTCATAACTGCCCAATCTGAAAAAGTACATCACAGATGACAGATGCAACCAGAGAGTTCAGGACAGCAGATATTGAGATATCCAGCAAACGACCCTCGTGCAAAAGGAACTCTGAGCGGTTCTCGTCCACTCTAGCCATAGCCAGCAAGGCCTTGGCTGCCCTGCACATCATGTCTACGCTAGGTGGCTCCAGAGGTGGAGGCTGCATGTGCATGAGGTTATGCTGGCTCTGCTGGTACTGGGCCATAGTGACCCCATCCTCCAGGAAGCTTATCAAGTTTCCAATGCTTCCCTTCTGCACAGCTATTGCCCTTGCTGCTAATGTGTCCCCCTGGGCAAGGTTCGATAAGAGCGCCATGGACATTTCTCGGCAGACCGGGTTTTTGCGGTCCCCAACGTACCTAACTAAAGTAGCGTAGAGTTTCTCCTGACGACTGAATGGGGGGGTGGCCAAGATAAGGTCCACGTTATTGTCCTGGATACTGAGCTTACACAGGGTCTCCAGCACAAGTCTCTGAGGCGAAAGAACTGAGTTGGGCCCCACAGTTGGAAAAGGATCCTGTGCCTCTGCAGATGGGCACACCATCCAGTGCAGCAAGCCATCCAAAATTGGCAAACAGATGCTTTCTGTGTAAGCAGACAAGTCTAGCTGCCCAGAAATGTTGGCTAATGTGACCAATGTATTATCCCTCAAGACCTCGAGGCAGTCCCACCACCACTCATCCTTGCTGCAGGCCACCCCTTTGTCCTCCTCTTCCTCTTTCTCATAAGTCTGCGGTGCTCGCTTTCTTTCTGGATGCTCATGGTGAAGAAGGATCAACTTTCCCAGGATCAGCACCAAGCCTGGATGTTTGGACATTTCGGTGTCATTGCCAGGCACAAAAGACAAGCTACGGACGATATTTGACACACAGATGCAGCGTTTGGCCAAGGAGTCCTGCCAGTGAGTTATGGTGCATAGAGGAGTCTCATCCCGGCTCCTTGGCTCATCCTCTAGCAGTTTAATATTCCGGTGGCTTTTGGCTTGATGGATCCCAAAAGGAAATTTACTGCTTTCTGTTTGGGAACCAGAGTTTGAGTCTTCAGGCAATGCTCCTGGCCGAGCCGAGAGGACATCATCAATGGTTGCTGTTATACTTTTTTCTTGTTGTTCCTCAGATTCAGCTTTCCCCTCTAGGTCCTTCTTTTTGCTTGGAGAGTTCAAGGGAGGAGGGGCTTTCCTGCGTGGAGGAATCTCCATCTTGCTTTCAAAGTGAGTCTGGATATGCTCAGTTGTGTCCCCACCACCAAGCTGCCAGTGGAGAAGTCCACTATCAAATTCCTGAACACGTCCAAGTTTGTCAGATCGGTCAACAACAAATAGATTATTTTTCTTTACAATCTTTATTGGCAGCTTGTCAAATTTACTGGCTTGTTTTGGCCTCTCACTTGGATCAGCAATGGCACCAGGAGTGGAAAAAACAATGCTCTTTTCTTCCCCTTCTACCTTTTCATCTTCCCCTTCCTCCTCATCTTCATCAAAATAGTCAATACATTCGTCATTCTCCTCTTTTCCAGTATCCTCTGCCAAGGACTGGCTATCATCCTTCTTGACTGCTTTGTGATCAAGTGCTTTGTGTCCTGGATCTCCCACTTCATATTCCATGAGGATTCCAAAAATGTCAATCAGGCATTTTCTAAAATATTCTACTAAAAGCTCAAGAAATCCAGACAACTGAGGAAAAGAAAGAACATAAAAATCAGATAAAAGGAATTTTATTAGGAACATTGATGCATAGACCTGTGAATGTTTCCAGACTCCTACTGCTGTGGACTTGTGGCTAGGTCCTGCATGGCAGAAGTTAACCAAAATAAAAATTCTTCTAGCACCTGTCCGAACAGGATGTAGTGTCTGACTATCATGGCTTCATTTGCTTGAACTGTTACAGGTGTGAGAAGTGCAGAATTTTATTCATATGTCTCCTTTAAGCTACAGTAGGCATCTATCCTAGCTGTTCTGTCCTCTTGGAAGTGACTGCCAATTCTTCATGTTCTGCACAGAGCACTGAACTTTCTAACTCACGTAGTTTTTCTGACTTGTACTTTATTAGATGCCTGAAGTTTACCAGTCTTCCTCTCCTCCTTTATGACTCAGTCTTCGAAACCAACTGTCCTGTAGGAATCTGCAGTTCAGGGTCTAGGTACCAACATCCTAGATTAATACCCTATCTATTGGAACAGTTCCATTTTTGCCTGGCAATACTTAAACATTGTTACTGGAGCCTGGTGCTTTAAGTCACCTGTCTTTAATTAATTTGTAATCACTTTTTTATGGAAAGGCAGCAAGTGGACTTGGTATTAATTTACCCTCAATGGCTTCATTATTAAAAGTTCTTTGCTATTATGATGTATTCAGCCCAATGTCTGGCTTTTATTGTGGTGGTGGTGTTTAAAATCGTGGGCTAATAGGTTTTCAGCAAAATGTATCCTTTTGTCTGTCCTGTATTCTCTTACGACTTCCAAACCCTTGAAGAATTAAGAACATACTGATGCCTATGAACTGCAGGAATTATCAGTCATCGTCCAGAGTCCTGACTGCCACTAGAAATAGACCCCAAGGTAAAAGTAACAAAAACCTGTATTTAAAATATGCCTGGTATTCTGTGCAACTTGCACAGGGTACATTAACATTTCTAACAGATTTCAGAGGAGGTTCACCTCGCTTCACTTCAAACACCTGCAACAGTTAGACACCTAACCTAATTGTCTAGATTCCTTTTATAATCAATGGTCTTTTACAGGCCATTTCTAGGGTGTGATTCATCTGACCTATTTTAGATCTCTACTTCAGGGTGAGATGAATCATGCTATAGATATCCCTAGTTCTAAAGTTAGGTGGGATGAAATGTACCATTTGTGTCTGTATTTAAAAAAGGTCATTATATTTAAAAAAAGATGAGTTACACTATTAGTAACCCAGGAATGAATGGAGCAGAGAAACTGAATATTTAATTTGTACAAATTTTAGATGATGTGCACTATCAGCATGCCATCTATTACTACCACCTAACAGGCCAATGATTAGAGCAGGGCTGAAAAATGCTGGGAGGTAGTGAGGCAAAGCACACACTGTTAAATCCTGTGTTACTTGCATTCTGTGGGTGGACAGTGGATTTTAGCCTTTATATTGCCCATCTGATATTTCTGGGCTAAATTAATTTACTGGAAGAAGAAACCAAACAGAAAATAACCAATTCAAAAAATCCCACAGCCTAGTATGGAACTTCTGAATATGTCACCAAAAGACAACTTCAGATCCATTTTAAATAGTTTTGCAAAGCCTATTACGGAAACACATAGTACTGTGTTTTGGGATTGTCTTTGTACTATCGTGAGAGTCAATTTACACATTAGTCTTCTGTCAGTGCTAAAATTCCTACATTCTTACATGCTCCTTCCTACAAGGGATACACTTCTTTTAGGCTCGTTATTTCCCCTATTTGACGTAAAGCTATCTCTTTTTGCTGTTACCAATCATAAAAAAAAATGAAGTTTCAAACGCTCAATTTCATGTTACTTATAATAAATTTTAAAGGACTTCTGCATTTTTGTAGGTATCTTATTCCTGTTCTCCTTCCTTGGAAAGTTGTGAAGCAAACTGCTTTGCCACTTACCTGGGAGAGGTTGAAAGTAGCAACAGTGCTGTCATCATACAGAAGAATATTAATAGTGTCTAGCGCCCAGGTACTTTCAGCCAAAAGACCGGATTTAAGAGACATCATCACTCTCCAGGCCTCAGGAGTTACTAGATGAAGAAAGGAGAAGTAAAACAGTGCATCCATGGGGACATTAATGAGTTCTGAAAGATTAAAATGTGACATTCTGAGGATGCAGAATTTAAATGAAATAGTTACTAAAACACTGGGTAAGACCTGCTTTCACCACTTAGTCCTGTTCACCTTTTCTGTAACTGCTGCTCAGCCTTCATACTGGAGAGTCACAGGCCATTCTTCCTGACTTTGCTGAAGCCAAAATAATCATGCAAACATACAGAAACTGACTAAACCAAATAACTGGTACATAAAGGCTCCTATACTCTGTTAGGAGTGTGGGAACTTGAAGTACGAGAACCTGAATATATGCAATGTAACAGGAACTCAGGAAGATACTTGGGAAAGAATGGGGAGAAACAAACATGACAAGTAATATGGAATGAATAACTGAGCCCCTCAAGGGAGGCATAGACTATAACTATGCAGTAGAACAGCATGAGCTTCCATGGAACACAAACACAGAAAGTTTTGCTCAGCTAAATGTTGTACAGGTGATTTAACAGACATTTTTAAGGACATTTGAACATACATCATTTAGAAGTCTCGAAGCAAGCTTCATTTTTCATGCATTTCTGGAGACCTCAGGTCTCTCTTTAAAATACTGCTTTCATTTCATGTCAGATTGTCTGGGATGAGTTTTACCTATCATCCTCCCCAATCCATATGTTATTACATTTCTATTGAAGACAATCACATTATAGTTACTAAAATTAACAATTTGTCAAAAGAAAATGTAAAATCAAAATCGAAGTCCCTTTCTCCCAACTTGTTTGAGCATTTTGTTTTTACTGTGATTCTTACCAATATCTTTTGAGGTAATCTTTCGTCTTGGTTTTAAGACTGGTTGGGATGCTTCTACAGAGCCTGGAGGGAAGGTAATTTCTCGCCTAATTGGTGGTGGCTGGGGTGGAGGTCCTGTGACCTGTGACACTGGAACTGTGGGTATAACCTTTTGCATCTTCATGGAGGGTAGAAAAGGAGACTTGCTTGGAGACATACGGTTTTCTAAAGAGCGCTGGAAGGATGCTGGACTTGGAGCTCTAGAGATGTGGTTTGGCATAGAGGGTGGCGTCTGGTAGGATGACTGAGGAGGTCTAGTGATAGGCTGCATGGAGGCTGAGGATGACATATAAGGCGGCTGACGTTGGTTGACATGAGAAGGCCACTGACTCTCGTGGTTTATCCTCTGGTCAGGTACCATCATATCATCAGTGCGATTCATCCCTGGATACGGTGGGGCCTGTGCAGGGCCTCCTGGACCTTGCCTATTCTGGTAAGGGTAAGGCATATCATTTCGTGTTGGCCACATGTTCTGCTGAGCACCTTCGCTGGAGGATGATGACTGCATGGGGCCACCAATCATCTGGGGAGGTATTCCATGCTGCTGCATTTGTCCTGGGCCCTGCATCCTCTCCCTGTTATACGGATATGGATACTGTCCCTGCATGGGCCTCCTGTCAGGTCCCGTGTAAGCATTGCTGTACTGGTTATACATTTCCTGTTGCTGGTTGCCATACTGCATGTTATACATATCCCCTTCATGGCGTTTAGCTGGAGGCCCATACATGCCATCCATGTGTCGCTTGTAGTTCTGGAAAAAAAAATAATGTGGAGAGAAGATGTGTCACTTTTACTCCATTCTCAATAGAGATGTATTGGCTGAAAGCTCACGTAAAAAGCTGAAGGTGCTTAGTCTGTGCTAGGGGTTCATGCTGATTTTGGAGCCAGGCACACAGTGCTATGGTTAGGCCTGATCCAGTGGGTTCTTTTTAAGTCTGTTTAGCTGCACTTATAACTTAATACTAAAGAGAAGTTTATCTTTGGGCTAAATTTTCTGATGCTTGCCCTCATTTCTGACAGGTTAAATCCACTGGTCATTTCAGACATGCAGGAAAAAGCAACGGTCCTCACCAACTAAAATATTTTCACTTCTTTTTTATGCTTGGTTTACTAAAAAAAAAAAAATCAAAAAAATTCAAACCCACTCAGTGAATCTTTCAAGAGACAAGCACCGAATAAACTCTTAAAATAGTAAGAGATGCTGCAGGCATGCATGTCTGAAATGCTGGATCTCAGAACAGGGCATAGGCAACACACAGTAAATTTATTAGTAGGAGAAAATATTCTGTTGCATTTGCTACTCTGTGTAATTCCCAGGAACACGGTCCTGTTTGGGCAACCATCCCTCTTCTGAAATCATCCTAATCACATTTAATTTACTGTGTGATTATTACAGCAAATGGTCATATCCAAATATTCTGCTCCAGTTTATGCAGGTTCTTACCCTGCTGATCAGTAATAAATTAAGCAATGTAACTAACAGCTGCCACCTATGGTCTATTCCCTCTTTGTTTCTCACCCTCTCAAGTGGGGAATGTTGTGTGAAGTGAGCTGTTTTTAAATCATACAAGCTGTATGTATTTATGTTTAAGATGGCAAAACTAAAAAAGACATTGCAGTTTGAGGGGAAGGTGGTAAGGTTTGCAGTGGTCCTTTGTTCCTGTGGGAGTTTGTTCCACAGTTCAAACCACACTGAGTGCTCTGAAGCAAAATATGTGAATTAAATGGGTGATTCTTGAATATATGATCTATAGCAAATTCAGAGTTACAGCTCCCCTGGAAACTGTAGCTCAGTCACACTGCACAATGTATACTAATGTGCTGGAGTTAAGATCAGATAAAATTCTGTATGCATTCAATATGGGTCCGTTAAAACAGCTCTGGGATTCATAAACTCATCTTCCAACTTTGGTGCGCATAAACCCACAACTACTGTATTGCATGAAAGTATTCTTTTCTTTAAACTAACTTGCTATAGAGCTGTCTGGCTATCTGAGAAATGCCTATTTTCAGCCTTACATAAACTACTTGCTGTAGTAAATTCCACCCTTGGGACCAATTTATACATTAAAAACTGACTTGGCAGTTGCCACACCTAAAAAGATGGTGTTTGTCTTGCCACAGTGACTCAGTGTTTAAAGTAGACACTGGGAATGAAGCATGTGCCTTTTTAAAAGCAGTTCAGTGCTTCTGTATATGTAGTGGCAACACACCTAGTAGTACGCAAGGCTGAGGACAGCAAAGCATCTGAACTCCCCCTTCTGTGTAAAGGTTTGGCAAGAGGCTGGGGCTGCACAATGTGTCTCTCTCCACTGGGGATGTAGAATTCTGAGACCTCACAGAAGACAAAAAGACACCAACACTGGAAACCTGCTGCCTAATAGCACTTGAGGTATGAGCATGTGGTACAGGAACTGAAAAACCTGTCTCAAAGTGCTTCATTTAGCCCCAGGAGTGCTCCAAGCACCTTCTTCCCTAGCCTTCAGGCTGCAGATGAAGATTCGAAAGGGTAATTTTTTTACATTCTTCCTGTACTACTATAAATTGAGATTTAGGAAATTGAAAATACCCTAGTGGCAGGCTAACCTCTAGCTGAATGAAGAAGTGGAATCCTCTGGGAGTGGGAGGGAGAGGCTGAGGCCAGCCAGGATCTTTGCCCTTAATTCCTCACTGCTTTTTTTGCATTAATGCCTTTTGCATTCCAGACTCATTGTACGAGGCACATAAACAGCATTAAGGACAGGGCCAAATATATTTTTACAAATTCTAGCTGTCTCCTTGCTTAAATGAACATGTAGTTAATATATTCCCTGCATACATTAGTGTGGAATATGGCAAACTGCTCTGTTATAGATCTTTGCAACTCCCCCATTAAATCACCTAGACTGCTAGCATATGACCAGCATAAAGAACAACAAAACAGTTTTTTGGTTATGCTATTTTAGAGATGTTATGAACCAAAGACATAAGCAAGAAATTCTGAAATTGGGATTTATATACATTTCCAGTGCAGTGCAAACTAAGACCTCCTCTTTTAGTGGTGTCCCTTCCCTCACCCCCTAAATTTCCTAGTAAAACTCTACCCAAACTAACTATCTGAAATTAGTTGAAAACTTGCTTACATTTATATTTTTATATTGTAAGGAATTGCTTTCTATTTTGGAAGGTCACTTCGATTACAGTTATTGTATGACTAGAAATCAATTAATAACATGCAGGATGAAACTCTGTTCCTGTTGAAGTCAGTGAAGTTTTGCTATTGACTGCTAATGGTTTTGCCTGCAAGGCAGTAGTGTTACACCTCACAAAGAAAACCTATTAATTAATACATTTTTTATTTTCAAAGTTATTACATGGTTAGGGTGACTGGAATGCACAAATGGTTAAACTATTTTTAACATTAATAATGTTCTCATGTGTTTTTACCATATTATTACTAGAGACAACATGTGGGGAAATGTGCCATTTGATCTGTATTAAAGATAGGTATCTCATATCACCTACCACAGCACTGTAAATAATTGAGAGTAGTGCACATTTTAACTTGTTTCAGTTTTCTGCTGGGTTCACTTGGCTGCATAATATTAGGTTAAGACCCTTCAACCTGCCAGCCAAGCAGCTTTCCTGTTTGTGTCTGGAATTGAGGCAGCATCACTTTACTATACTACAAATTAGACTTTCCCAGTCTGCTGGTTATTAACTTGGGACAATCACTTGATACACATCCAAAGCCACAGAACATCTGTTAAAATTTACGCTCTTCCAGTGTAATGAACATATTTTTCTATAGTTGTACATACACTGCTTGCTATATGGGGTATGATCTGGACCAGAGCTACAGTGCTCCTCTGTGTTAAAACACATGTATTGTATAAGCAAATATTTGAATGTATACAGAATTTTGGGGTGACATTTATTAAACAAATGTTACAAATATAGCTGTTTTCCCCTTTCCTACCTGCTGCTGTGGATACATTCCAGGTTGATGTCCTCCATATGGTGGCTGTCCTGAGGGAGGTCCTTGTCCTGGATACTGCTGCCCATATGGTTCATGCCTAAAATGAAGCATTCAAATCAACACTTAGAGCTGCTGGAATTTCCAAGACACCAGGAAAAGCAAAGTGCTCTGATGATCTTGCACCTTGAAGATATTTGCCATTTGGAACCAAGGTGAAGGTACAGTGAGGTATGGTACTGATGTTATAAGCTCTTCTGGGGCTGTTTGTAGAAGAGAGGAAATAAAGCAGACAGAAGAAAGGAGGAGCAGTGAAGATGCAAGAGAGATTTAGAGGTAGCAGTCATGAATGGGAACAGGGTATGGTCAGCAAAGAGGTAAGATAGGCTGCTGCAGCACTGGGAATGCATCTTCAGTGGAAAAATATCTTACGTGCAGCTCAGAGATTGCAAGTCAAAATTCTTGTGTTTTAACAAGAATTACCAAGCAAGTTGCCAACCAAGCTACTTTCTGGATTATTTAAGAGTATAATCAATAGTAACTGTTGATTTGAAGTGAAATTGTAATTTTAGTCTGATGCTAGTGACAGCAAGCGAATACAAATTGAATTACAATATATAACATTTAAATACATCATTACTGAGTAAAACCAGTACTTTTAATTTTGCTGATGTTCATGTTATTTTTAATTGAAGCTACATAATGAAGCATACACATAAAAGGTTGAGCTGCCTTGCACTTGGAAACTTACCTGTGGCATGTAAGACCTCTGAGGGAGCACTACAGTGTAACTGCAGTATTTTTAGCACATCTGAATGAAATTTAGGTTGCTGAAATGAAGTACTTGTAAAGTATTAAGACTGATAAATACCAGTTGTACTGCACACCACAATGTCAGTAATTCCTCTCTGTACACTCACTACCAGCGAGAACACATCTATAATTTGAGTATACTTATGGAAGCAATATATCATGGGAATGTCACGGAAACAGAGGACTGGAGAGCCTGATATGTTAAAAGAATTAATGGGACCTAAAAGCACAGAAAACTCACATTTTTGGGGAGCTGACCAGAGTGAAAGCAATAGCTGTTCAGTATCTCCTAAACTATGATGAGGATGGAGAGAAATTACCTAATGCCAGTTAAAAAAACAACTGATGGGAATTGTGTACAATTGTCAAAGATTGTACATGCAATAATATAAAACTAAGAAAGGTATATGTATGTCATACATAAGGGAACACTTCCTAAATGTTCAATTTGTTAGCCACACAAGGCAGATGAAGTTGTGGAAACTTTGGAACTGGTGTCATTTAATGATGCTCTGGAGAACTTGGGCCTATAAAATGTTCCAGTTCAGTGCTGGCAGGGAGATACCAACTAACTCCTTATCTAATCTCTGATTTTATGGCTACAGAAAGTCAACAGATTCATCCAGGTCTGTGCCACTTCAAGAAACTGAACCAGTGGTAAAACCCTAATAAGAACAGACAAAACACATCAATTCTGTCTATGTACTCTCACAGATGCTGGTAACACTGGTTGGCTGGTTATTGTAGATACTACAGAGCAATCAGTGTTCACCCTTGCTGGCCAGGGTACCGATTAGGAGAGTACATGCTTGGGTCACTGTTAAGGCACTGTGTTGGTGGACCATCAGGTGGTCCCATTATGCCTTCAGGACCCAGCCCATGATCTGACCTAAAAAATGACAAAGGAAACCTCTTTCTGTAAAAAGCACTTACTCTGCAAAACTGCCAACAAAATAAGACATGACCCTTAAAGAAAGCATTTTCTTGACTTAACACCTTCCACTGGAACCCTTACTCTCGCTGACTTCCCAGCAACGTGACCTGTTGAACAACGTGATTATGCTTGTGTTACCCTACACATCTACTGACAAACTACTGACTGAAAACTACTCCACTGTTAGACTTAAGAGACACACACTGCACCACTTTGGCTACCTTCAGGAAACAAGAAGTGAAGCTAAAGTATGCAGTCTAATGAAAGTAAAAGTAGGAACACAGCCAGAGCTGCAAACCCTACTGGAATACTTCATGTAATCCGAACACTGCCAAACCATCCTGCTTGCTATATCAGTGCTTAGACATCCATGATTTTACCATTATCTTTTTTTTCTTTACCCCAATGACTTTCCTGGGATAAACAAGAGGGACAAATTTATTTTGTGTACTTCACTGAGGGTCCTGACAGACACGCTGCAAGACTGGTGTCCTTAGGGCTCAGACAGCAGACTCCAGAGTCTCCAAAGGGAATTGAAACAAGGGGGGCACAGAATCACAAAATGGAATATAGAAAGCTTTAGAATTAGTTCTAAGTAATGTTAAGTTTGATGGCTTTGTAGCAGTAGCCATGGAAAATTACTGAGGTGCATGATACATAGAAAAAAAAAATAGAGAGCAGTTAGAGAACATAACAAGAATCCTTGTATAAGATAA
>JBAFWW010020146.1:2342-14114 GCA_036873685.1 Agapornis canus | reverse complement strand
AAAAATAAAAAAAAAAAAATCTTTTTCCCCTATAAAAAAAAAAAAAAAAAAAAAAAGGGTGAAAATGGAATAAAAATATATATGGAAATAATAGATGTACTGGTTGCAGAACCAGTGTTTCTAACATCCAAGGATCTGTCTTTTAATCAGGTGTCAAAATAGTAGTTAGCACATCAGAGGAGATAACCCATCTAGCACCTTCAAGCCAGAAAACCAAAAATGCACTTGTGTGTGTATTTGTATATAAAGAGGGTGTGTGCGTTTGTGTATACGTATGTGTGTATATATGTACATGTGTGTATAGGAACAGCGGGGGTATATGTATGGAGACTTATGTCTGTATTTGTGCGTATATGTGTGTGTATATATAACAGGAAGCATATTTGTGTAAGGGATGTATTTGTGTGTGTGTGTGTGTGTGTATTTGTGTGTGTATTTGCCCATATGTGTGTAACTGGGGGAACGTGTGTGTGTATTTATGCGAGTGCGTGTCTGTGTATATATATTTATGTATATAAGGGGATTGCGTGTGTGTACTTCTGTGTGCATGTCTATGTATATACAGCCATTAAAACTAGTTTAACAACCTATACATAAGCATATACAATTCATTGCATTGCTGTGTAATTTTTAGTTATATATGTACATTTAAGTAGAGATCAGATACTTTCCAGCCATTAATATATAAAATACAATGTACATTAAACGTATTAGCTTCTGTATGCCAATATACTTAATCTGTTAATAAAAAGAATAAATTATAATATTTTAATATATATCATTTAGATAATTAAAAAGATGATATAAATCATTAAATTGGTAACAACATAACGTCATATATAATATATATAACAGATATGTATGTTATGTTGTTATATATTATATATAATAATATATAATGTTATATAATATATAGCAACATAATTGGCAATCCAACATAACGTCATAGATAACATATAGCAGAATGCAACATAACGTAATATAATGTAACATGACGTTTCCGGTACCGCTACGGGCTCAGCCAGCGCCCCGTTTCCAGTCCGCGCGCGCCCCCTAGCGGTGACGTTTCGGTGGTGTGTTTCGGGTTGATTTGTGACTTTCGCTGCAAACCCGTCCGCGGGCTGGATCACACCCCGAGAAGAGCCAGAGGGTTTGTTTGGCTCTTCTCCTGCCAGCAGGGCGGTCACAGGCCCGGCTGAGTGTCACACTCGTGCTCAGTCTCTGCTGAGCAGGCACTGAGTTGTCACAGTATCTGCTCAAAACTATAAGGGGCAGGGATGCTCCCTCCACTTCCAGAGCTTCAATTCTTCCAAATCCAATGGACAATAAGGCACAGTTTATGTGATTCCCTAAAAGAGGTTGTTTTTATGCCACTCTTGCAGAATTTTGCACCATCTCTTCCACCAGAAGCTGAAGCTGCTGTGATGTGTCCAGGCTCTTGCAGCCCTCAAAGGGCCATCCCAGCAGACAGGTTGGAGGCTGTTGTGTCACCCCACCTTCTTTCTGACCAAAGGATGGGGGAGGGAGGTGTAGAAACCACTACTGCAGCTACACCCTTCCTTCCTCTTATGTGTTGTCTTCACAAAACACACCCCTACAGTCATCCCTTTAGCCATGGATCTGAATCCAGCATGTACACTCACTGTATAGCCTTAGAAACACAAGCTGAGGGAGAGCTCCATCGCTTTGCAAATAGAGTGCTTTGCAGTTTATGAGTTTGAGCCTCAGTTGGAGTCCATATTTCAGACACAATAAGGGGTTCATGATGAGGAAGCAGTGACAGGACTCAATGGGAAATCATTCTGGGAAAAAGCCCCTTACAAACAATTATTTCTACTCTTTTGGCAATGGTGTAATGTGAGATCGTGATGAAATTCCAAGTACAACAGTAGTAACCTCATCTCCTCTCCTATAGTCTTAGTGCTGAGTAGTACTAGGTAATGTTTCTTAAAGCACAGATGCCTCACCTAAAACCCACAGGTCTGTTATTTGATAGTGACACCACAGGAAATTAATGCAGCTGGTTTAATTTCTGCTTTCCTGTAGTATCCATCTCCAGTATCCAGCTGGTACTGCTCTGTCATTTGGGTATCTCTTGAGAATGGCCTTCCTTGTTACACAGCTATGGTTGATTTTCTCATCCCAGGAAGTGAGACTGTTCTGGTTTATCACTACTGACAGGAATACTAATGTGGCTGAAATATATTTCAGGCCTTAAGTGATCTATTTGAAGATTGAGCAATATGGCTTAAATGGTCCTGCTGTCTAGGAACAAGGGTTGGGGAGGGTAAGATAGAAAATGGCCTTTCCCTGGTTAGGTTACACAGCTGTTGAGATCACAACAGAAAACTTTCTCCCACATTAAATGAAAGAAAGTTATTTTTTCAAAATCTTCTACTTAACTAAGTGCCAAAACACTGACCCACATGCTTCTGCTGCTATTAAGCTCCCTGGCAAGTCCGTTCTGTTATAACTGCAATTAGCTGAAGTCCACACAGTTATTAACATTTTTATGGCACCAGAAAGACAGCAGATGACTGTCAGGGGCTGAGAAGTCACAGGGTATGGCTGTGGATACAATTGGCAGGATGGATAATAAAACAGTAATACAAAAATCTTGTGTGATTCAATTTGAAGTCCACACTATTTTGGATTGGATTTCAATTTAGGTGAGGAGATGAAAACAGATTTATATTTTACAGAAGAAGTTGAATGAAATAAAACTGTACTGAGGACAAGTTAGTTAAAAAAACAAAACCAAACATATAGGATGTTTTGTAGCCATGGATCTGGGACATGACAGGTAATGCTCACATGAATATACATATTAAATCTTTATGTTATTTATTTGACTCAGCAAGTAAGTGCTGTATTTTTTTTTTTCAATACATCCTTGCAATACAATTGTTCATGTATAACTCATTCACTCAGTGTTTCTCATTACAAAGAAGGCTCTATGCAAGTTACACCAAGATGCAGGTTACTTCATGGCGCTGTTCAGTGAACAGCTGCTTCTCATTACTAGTGAACAGCCTTGCATCTTGCAAGCAAAGGCTGGGACCTTGCTATTCACCCCTTTCCAAAGCCCTCGGAGGCCAATGGACATGTAACACCACCATCAGTGACAGCACCTGAATCCATTTAAATATTAATGAGTCAATGAGTGCTCAATGCTCTGGTCAGCAGGCTACACAGAAATAGTGAGCACGTCACCAGCACAGCAAACCAGCCTATATTCAGACACTGCTGACAGTTACCTTTAAAAGCAGTAGATATTATAGGCAGGAAAGATGGGCCCACAGTTTTATTGGGCACAATAATTCTGGGATAAGAAAGAAGAAACTTTCTGCTTCTGAGAAGTAAGTGTCAAAAACTAACACAGTCTGTCCCTGTTTTATTCAATGTTCAGGCCAAGGACATTGCCAATAGGATTATTATTACAGCCTCAGCAGGCACCAAGACACCTGAACGCTAGAAACTCTAACACAGGTCACCTCCGTGCTGCTGCTTCATAGCCAGGACATGAGGAAGCAGCCAAACAGGATGAATTATAGTCTTCAACAAGATGGGAACACTCTGCCATCACATAGTGAGGGGTACAAGAGATCAGTGGGTGAGCAGGGGCCTGTAGAACAAGGATGATCCTCTTTCTAACATGCTGCATATTTGCGGGCCTTTGCCAGTAACACTGGGAAGAGGTTGATGCTCCTTTAATTGCCCCATATCTCCCTCTCAAAACATAGATGTCTGTGTAATAAATAAAAAAAAATACAGACCCATTTTTTTTTTTAGAAATTATTTATTACAATCATCACTGTTAATTGAAATGATAGGTAATGAATCTGTTGGTTTTGCTATTACACAAATCCATTGATACAATGCCACTGGTTGATTGATAACTGAATGCAGCTGGCACTGGTAACAACAGTGAAAATACCAGCCTATTAAGTAGCATCACACAGGAAAGAAACAAAGCATTCACCAGCCAGCTTTGGATAAAGGATAGTGTGCTGCTTAATACTTCATTGTATGTCAGCTTTAAATACCAACTGAAAGCTACACTGCACAGAGCATTTTTGCTGGAGATCAGTGGTGTATCCAGCCCCCTTCACACTGCGTGACTTCTCTACTGGAGGAGGAGCCCCACTACTATCAGAGAATGCAAGTGGAACGTTTTTCTTTCATGAATCCAAACAGGTCTAACCTTCCTGGCAGTTTGGTATTGCCTGGATTCGGTGGGCCTGGTCCATGTTAAAAATGGCACAGTATGACTGATGGGACATAGTGATATGCAAAAATAGTTTATTTATATAAAGAAATAGTGAATAAAAGTTTATCACTAGACATAGTAGGTTGGCAATCTCAAGAATGGGAAACATGAGAGCAGCAATGGAACAGGCATTGGTAAAACCAGGAGCATCCCATTATACAAGCACTGGCTCTTTGAATTTCTGTAAACGTCCAATGCAATTTAAAAAAAAACAGCTCTGGAAAAGGCAATCATTGTTACTGCTTGCACAGAAAAGGAAATGAGCCAGAGATAAAGACTGGAAATAATTTGTAAGCCTTAGTATAAGCCCCACAAGAACAGTGGCCAAAACTCAGACAAAAGTTCCCTGTCTTAAAATGTTATTTTAATGTATGATTTCCTTTTCATGATAGAATTGAAAGAGTTCAGAAACAGTGACAGGAGCATAGAGCCTTACTGAAGTCAAGGCAGACCCAACCGTTCAGAGAATAGAAATGCTTTATCTGCTCACATAAAGGTCAGAAATCTTGTGTGTGTCCTAATACAGTTTTAAAACCGGGTAATAATTGGTAATAACTGCAGCAACAAAACTGAAGACAAACTAAAAGAAGATACAAAATGTTACCCACAAACTGACCTGCTAGTAAGTGATGCATAAGGATCAAGACCATGCAGCAAATAGAGATAAGACTGGTAACAGGTGTGGTATTACAGGGAACTTGATTGCACCTTCACAGGTAAATCTTAGCACACATGCAAAGTAATGATGGCACTTGCAATTCTCATTTTTTTAAACCATGATGAACACTGCTTACATTGCCTAATTAGGGAGATTTAGTAGTTGGTGAGGATGTTTAGTTACAAATTCAACTGCCAACATAAAATCATAGAAACATTCATCTCTACACTGGACATGGTAAAGACCCTCTTGGGTCTTCTGGGCCCCAGCCCCCACTTTAACTGCTCAATTTCCTACTTATTTGGTCAATAAAATTAAGCTTTCAAGAACAGGGGATGCATTTGTATTCTTTGAGGTAGGAATTTAAATTGTTTTGATAAGGCACACACTATACATTTATCTTTAAAAAGCAAAAAAAACAACCAAACAAAAACTCAACAAAATAAAACCCACAACATCTTTGTTCCAATAATTTATTACATAAAAAAGTTGATTGTCCATTGGAAATTCTTCACAAAGTGCAACCACATCTTGTGTAGTACCATTGCCAAATGGCTTTTTTTCTGAGGACTGCTGGGTTAAAAATAGAAGTTACTTAGAAAACTGAAGTTATGACACTAGAACAGAGAAACCACTGAGCTGAGTGGAGAAAGACAGCAGGCACTTACTCAGCTGTCGTGAAAGCAGATTATTTCCCATATACCTCTATCTAACACTGAAAAAAAATAGGAAATAGGAAAAGCTATAACCACCACCCTCCCTGGTGAAATTAGCTTTAAAGGCAGTATCTGAACATATACCTGTATGTATAGCCAAAAATCTGTTACTGGAAGTCTGATGAGACTCTTAACACAGGATTCAACACCTGCTGGGGCACCTACAGAACCTTAATGAATGACCTTAAGTGACTTTATGAAGATATTTATTTTTATACATACATATATAAAAGTGATATTATGTTCAGGTCTCTTAAATTGTTACCAGCTAACATCTGTTAATGTAACACTGTATGAGGACAAGGCCTAGGGGCTCAAAGGCCTACCAGTTCCAAAAGGGAACATAAGTTGGAGTAGTTATGAACTGCAGTATCAGAGAAAGTCTGGCTGGGTGAAGCTCCTGCCAGGTTCACATTATACTTAGCAGTTAAATATGCTATTTGTTGAGCGTAAAGCATGAAAAAGGGAGAAAAATGGAAGACCAAAAAAAAAGTGGCTACTTGTTTTGTATCAAAACCCAACTCTCAAGTCATTACTCCTATTAAAAAAATAATGAAAAGTACCCCCAAAACAAAACACACTTTAAATTTTAAACTGAACTACATGCCTAAAACACAGCTGGCAACTTGACAATTCAGACCAACCAATCAAAAAATAGTCAGCTGGCTGGCTGAATTTCAACAAAATTACCTCCCTCCTTTTAACTGTAAAGAGAGAGGGCTCCAACCTACTGCAAATGTGGATTTATGAATGACTAAAGCAAGTATCTGTTCTCAACAGCGGGCTATAGCTATAGTTTAGTAACTTTTTTCTCCTCCTTGGCTGAGTTGCCTTTGTATGTTGGTTAATGTTGCTTGATTGTTTAGCTCAGGAAGAACTCACTTTGACTAAAAAAAAACAGGTTTATGTTTCCTAAGATTAGGAAAACTACAGGAACTTCATTTCCACATGTTTCTGATCATAATCCAAATTGTCATCTCTATATCATAAAAGTTGCAAAAAGAAAACCACTCATTAATATTTTGTATTTATTGTTTCATCTGATCTTTGCTCATCTCTAAAGGTGTGAAGCAACATTCCGTAAAAAAAGGTGGGTACAAACCAAGATCACCTGACAAAATGATAAATGAGTAATGAACGAGAAATGGACCGCACATCTTGATGCAATTCGATATCCAGACACCTACTGAGACTCTTCTCAACTCAGTTACATGTTTGGATTAATAATACAATTTAAAAGTAATACAGTTAATCCTGAAGAAATACATGATTTACTTTTCTATTCAAACAGGCACAGATCTGTGTAATGAAGTGTGGCCAGAAAGGCTTCCTTAATCCTATTCATACAAATATAATTAAAATTAAATAAACCCGATCACCTGGAACCTTCATCAACATCATTTGTCCTTATGTACAGAAACCAAAGCTGAATTTGTGTCTCTCCTGAATACCTCAATGCATTAATTACTTGAAAGGCTTTACAACTCAGTGAAACAGTAAGTTTGGTCACATCTTTTATTTTAGGACAAGTACTCAACAGATCAGTTTCCCACTTTTGATACCGAAATATTCCACAAGATTAACCATTATGGTTCAATTAGGACCTTTTATCCAAAACGTTTGGATTTTAGCACCTTAAACAGAGAGTCAAAGTAACATCTTAGTAGTACTGAATGAAGACAGATAATACTGTGCTCACCCTCTGGAAAATTATGTGGACCATACATTCAAGGTGCATTTAGTCCCTAACGGATAGTAAGGCAGAAGGGCAACAATTCTAAGTAATGAATTTGACAGAATACAGTCTGAATAATAATAAAACATTCCCAGTTATACAAAGTATGTCGAGGAGAAATTGTATTTGCTCCCATACATCAAACCTCAGAGCATTTAAATCAATGTGGGTTTTTTCACAATCAACCATGTCAGTCAGCAATCTGTACCCAAACAAAAAATAATAATCTGGTTATTAAACATCAGGAAGGGGTATGTCTAACCCCAGAGCTCTGCACTGCACCTAGTGCTTTTTCAAAGATTTAAGCAAAGCCTTAAACCAGTAAAACAAATTAATTTCCGTGTTGAAATCTACTGTCTAGATAATAGGGCATATATAACATCTGCTTCCAGAGGCAGCAGCAGCAATGTGAATGCCATGAATCTGACTTTCCTTTTGCCCTGACATTGCTCATGTGGCTGCTGTAATTCCATTAACAGCCCAGCATCACTTTGAAGGGTACAGAATCTCTTTTCTGCACTGCTTTGGAGTGAATTAGCTGAGTTTGCTGCCTAGCTTCTATCCTGCTTCTAAGAATTTCCATGGATTTCTTGGAACAAACAGAAAAGGTTTTTTATTTGTTTTAAAAAAGCAGGCAGCCTAACTGGACATGTCCTAAACCCTGTAATTTCATGCATGTTTGGCCAGTGTACCACTATTCTTTGCACTTTTATGCAGTTTTGCAACTGACCCTAGCAAACTGACTTCCAAGAGAATCTATTAGTACTGCATTCTGCTATCCATCAGAAGTTACAAATCAATGACCAACTTGCACAGCCAAGATATATATACTAAAGGTGAGTATCAGTGTATTCTGGAACTGTGTACTTTTTTTTCCACCTAATTTAAGTTTTCAATGTTAGACACACAGATTTGTATGTTAATTTTAACACAAAAGCATACAAAATTACAAACTAAAGTATTAAACATTATCTTTCCTGCAACTAAACAAATGGACAATATTAATAAGTACACTGGTGAATTCCAACATAAAAGTCTTTCAACCTCAGTAACCTCTGCTTCCTTCTTTCCCCCCCCAGTAAGCCCAGGAATCATATGGAAATTTAGTTTCCCTTCAGGGAACCGTATTCAGTCTGGTTAACACATCCATCATAGATCCTCTCTCTGTTTGGTTGCTCGGTTGTCCTCTTTGATGCTGTTAGATTTCTTGTCTGCGTCTTGTTTCTTCTTTGCTTTTTCAGGTTTTGTTTTGTTTTTCATTTTCTCATTTTCTTCTCCTCCTTTGCCAGGATAAACCTGACCTTCCAGAGTAACATCCGCACATCTTTCTTGACTTATCAGGAAGTCTTTTATCTCCCAAGCATAACCACCATCACGCAGCATAAAGATAGCCCGATTTGAGCCAACAATAAACCTGGAGGAAAGACGTAATTTCTGTTAGCTCTGTGCTTTTCAAGCAGTACAGCATTCTGCTTAATTCAGAGCACTTCCATGACTGAGGCATATATGAAAGAGCAAGAATAGTAAAATCACAGAAGAACTAATTTGGCACTACGTAAAACCCACTAATGGGCATTATGTTTGCTTTATACACTTACTAAAACCCTTCCCAGCCTCAGTACAAGAGACACAATCTTCCTGTGTTTCAAAGAGATCCTCTCTTCCAGAAAGTCCACATTTTTTAGCAAGGGGAACAAAAAGTCTTCTGTGGTGAAGAGTCTTCCAAGTGTGATGCTTTCCATCAAGCACATAAAGGCAAACTACTGCAGCTAAAACTGATAAATAGCGGAAACGTAATGAGATAAACAAATGAGACTATACATACATCACTTGCAAGTGTTAAAAAGATTTGTGCACCATGCCAGAATTTTTATAGCATGACTTAAATTAGCATAGAAACTGATACAGAAATAGTGACAGATGATTGAGGTGGGGAAAGGCAGCATGAACAGTTGAAAAGATTCTCAGGAGGAAAGAAACAAGGCTTCTGTAAAAAACCAAACTTCATCCTTGTGTATAACAGCTTACCTTTGCACGTCATAGTTTGCATTGAAGAGACTGCCCTGCCACAAGCTAGTGATTTCTTCTGTCTCTTTTTCTGTGGGATTTCCTGACACTGTGACAAACATCATCAAAGTCTTCCCCTTCTTCGTCAGCTTCAGGATACTTTCAGGCTTGCCTGGATCAATTTTTGAGAAATCTATTGGTGCTGGAGGCCTCTTGTGTTCAGGAAGATCTCCTTCCTCGATGTCATCATCCTTCTGTTTTGAAAAGGAAAAGGAGGATTTAAACTCAACTGTTCCACAAAATTGTTCTGTTTTGAAATTTCCCACTTTGACAAAGTATTTTTTAGCTTGATAATGGAGATTCTCAAACCAAAACAAATAGTGAGTTTTGTTTCAGGATACTTCACCGACAGCATTCTTCCATTTCTAACCCTCCCCTCAACACATTTTCATATTGACAGCTAGACATATACTGAGAAATAGTTCAGCCTCAAGGTTAATTCAGTACAATTCCACACAGGTACTTCACAAAATAACACTTTTTCTTCACAGTTTCATAGAAATTTATTAAGCACACATGATGAACTAAGAAAGTTGCACTAAAAAGCCTCAGACACACATAGACAAGTGTTCACCTGCACATTGCTTTCAGAGGTGAAAACTCACCTCTAGGACTCATTTAATCACTTGAGAATTAAGTTCTCCAGACTTTGCCTCTTTACCAAATAAAACCCACAAAAATTCAGGATTTCAAGACTCATGCCTCAGGAAAACTTACATTAAAGGCTTCATGACTTTTCTAATGCACAGCTGCAGCTCAGAGTGACAACATAATCTCCAGGAGTAAATTACTCCTAGAATAAAGAAAAAAACCTCTTGATGCCTCTGCTGAGGCTGGCAGGCATTTAAATATTTGGAAAGGCAGAATTCAAACTGCTGCCCCTTAAAACAGCTCATGAGAGTGAGGAGTGAATAGAGTGACAGCTTACATTGAGCCAGAGCTTGATTTCTTCAACAGTATTTGTATCATATTAAAAAGTTAATAAAAAAATACAGCATAAAACCCTGGAAGTCCTATACTGGCATCCACCCAAGCACTAGTAAATCAGTAGGAATAAAGGCAGACATTTCAGGTGTTGTTTTGACTTCAAGTGTTTTGTGAAAATATGCAGCACTCCATTAGGGACATGAACTGTAGCAGCATTTAAAGATAACTCCCTTCAAAAGCCAAGCTTTATTTTTTTGGATCTAAGTATGCACTACTTTCTCATCTCTGCACATGCCTATATGCAAACTCAACATCATCCTCTGACAACATCCCACTACAGGGAGCATCCCATACCCTTTAAAGGTAAGGTTCCATGCAAGTGACCTCCCTTCCCACCTCAATTACATAGTTGGCCATCTTTCTGACAAAGGAGTTTAGAAATTAGTTACCACAGAATAGAAGCTGCAGAAGTCTTAGATTTTATCCTTTCTTTCTTTACTAACTACATTTGCTTCAATTTCGCAAGGCTGAAGGATGCTTTCAAATAGCTCACATCCCTTTGAAAACTCCTTATTAAGTGAATTGAGAGCACAGGATAGCCCCAGGGAAGTCCCATAGCCCTCACTAAGGGGGAACAATACTAATCTTAGAGGAAAATGCTCATTCTGGTAGAGAACAGTGAAAATACAACAACTTATATGAGCCAATGGAAAACCTTCTTCAGAAGTAAAAGCAAAACAGTCCTAATTTTAGAACAGTTTGGCTAGTGCAAAACCAGCTTATTTCAGTTTTGAAAGGGAAAGGCAGAAATATTTCCATATAGTCCTTATGCAATACAGAAACTGACTTCGGATTTAGTGACAGCAGAACCTAACATATATTAACTTATTTTCCCCTTAACTATTCAGCTAAATGCTTGTAAAGCTGTACTGCTGCAGTTTGAATAGAAATATAATAAAAAGCAGTCAAAAGCTCCCCTATACCATGCTCCTTCTCCTGATCCAGTACAAACTATTATGCAGTTTTGTATCTATAAATCTATCTATGAAGCAAAAGACTGGAAAAAAGTATAAGCTTTTGCTTTGAAATGTCCAGCAGATTCATTCCTTTAAGCTGTAACAGGAGGCTTCAGAGGGAAAGCATTATACAATACAGTAATAACTATGTATTTCCTATGCATTTCTTTTTTTCTCCTCCCCTCTGCTCCCATTCTCATGCATTTCTCATCAGTGCCCTGAATTTTTAAAACTATTAGCAACATATGTCACCTAATTCCTTGACCTAGTCAACAATCTCAGATCAGAGTCAAGCCCGAGAAATCCTGAGCTTCGAACAGTTACGGGTGACAGGCTGAGAAAGCTGGGGCTGTTCAGCCTGGAGAAGAGAAGGCTGCGTGGAG